>SJXN01539647.1:0-16994 GCA_006408545.1 Alcelaphus buselaphus | reverse complement strand
CCTTAATGCCGGCATCACGTACATAATCGAGCGTATCAAGGCGATGTTGATAGCTATGTGTTGTGACAACACTTGCATAATATTCAGGAGAGGTATCGAGATTATGATTGTAGTAATCTAAGCCAGCATCCGCTAACTCTTCAGCCTGCTCAGCATTGAGATGCCCTAGCGTCATACAGGTCTCTAATCCAAGAGATTTAACCCCTTCGATCATCATCTTAATCATCGGCATATCGCGAGCTTTAGGATTGCGCCAAGCAGCCCCCATACAGAAACGGCTTGCGCCCGTCTCTTTTGCCGCTTTCGCTTCATTAATAACCTTCTCAACCTCTAGCAACTTCTCTGGCTCTAATCCTGTATCGTAACGAACGCTCTGTGCGCAATATTTACAATCTTCTGAACAGTTTCCCGTCTTAATTGAGAGCAATGTACTTACTTGAACCTTTGTAGGATCAAAATTTTGACGATGAACTCTCTGTGCTTCAAAAAGTAACTCAAAAAGTGGTTTTTCAAAGAGCGCTAACGCCTTCTCTATTGACCACTCATTTGTGTAATATTCCATTGTTGTTATTCCTCCAGCCCTTAAGAGCATTCTTAGATATAAACGTACCGTACTATCATAGGGGAAATAGAGAAGAAATGTGATTTTATTTAAGATTGTTGGTGACTCTTTACTCATTTCGTCACGATTACAAGAGGATAGATTCTTAACATAGATTCTTCTAATCAATCCTCGTAAAAAAGCGACTCTCCTCAAAGAGTCGCCGGCACACTCTATAAATGTCTCTCTTTTTCTCTAATCTAGAGGGTATAACCCGCATAATGACTTAAGTAATGGGCTAATGTTCTTTTTGTAGAAAAGTCAGCACTTCTTCGTAATGCATAACCTGAAGCATATGCCTCAATCTCTATTAATGCGGCACTTGAGAGTCTGATATCTCTGTTTTGATGATACCAACATTGCTCCTCCCAAGAGTAGTAGCCGAGCAATTTCGATCGCTGATTTTCTTGATTTTCTCTATCTACTTTATAGCCCTGACCAGTAGCACTATTTAAGTCTGTTGCGGGATTATCTCTCAACCAGATACCGATGCGCCCTGATGCAGGAACGCATTGTAGAAAGAGCTGATAAGGAGAGGCTTGTAACTGATATTGATGTACCGCTATTTGATCAAAATCGATCTGCTTAGAATCGCTCTCTCTAAGATGGGGATCAGAGGTAAAATGGTGAGCATTCCCTCGCTCTAAAGCATCTTTCCTGCCAGATCTATTGTTATTCTTCTTATTATTGACAGTATTGTTAGTATAAGTTTGCTTCTGACCGCGTTGATGCTCAACTGATTGATTATTTTGTTCAGAATCGATATTTTGCATATCAAAATGAATATGATGATTTGTCATTTTCTATCCTTTTTAGCTGAAATGTAAGGGCCGCAATTAGGAAATCGCCCCAAATAAAAGAAGTGATCTCAAGAGATCATCTTCATAGGATAGAAGAATATACGCTCCTACGCAATAGATATTTCAGGCCACATCAACAATAGAGATGCTCCATAGAACATCTGGAAATGATAATAAAAAGTGGTAACAACAAGCGTAACAATAAAAACAACAATAAAAGCAACAACAAAGGCAACAATAAGAAACAGCAATAAAAGCAACAACAAAGGCAACAATAAGAAACAGCAATAAAAAAAGATCCTAATCATTAAATTAGGATCTTCCAACTAGTGATAGATAAAAATAGATATCAAAATTTAGATCTATTTAGAGATATCTATTTATATTTAGATATCAAAAATCTCATCTTCCGCATCATCCATTACGCTATTGAGACGATAGTTAGTATTATCCATCTCTTGATTCGCATTTTGCGTTTTATTAAGATCGAACCAATTATCCATCCAGGAGAGCGGATTCTTCTCAATACGTTTATAAGGGCTCTCTAAACCGAGGAACTGATAGAGATCTTGCGCATTCCAAAGAACCCATTCATTTAGAAGCATCTCATTGAGCCCTACGATCGAACGCCCTTCACTAAAGAGATAACGGTTCCAATCAAACTCCTGATCGATCACTGATTTAATGATCTCATAGACAGCATCCTTATTCTCATGAAGAAGTTCAACCCACTCAGGATCTTTAAAGAGGATCTCTAAAACTGCCTCATCCATCATCACGTGAACCTGCTCATCTTGGGCAATCTTCTGAACGAGTTTCGCAATACCTTGGAAGATATTTTGCTCAGCGAGTGCAAAAGTACAAGCAAATGAGCTCATAAACTCAATTTTTTCTAAGCAGTAGAGCGCAATAAAAGCACGAAGAATGACAGATTTTAACTCTCTTGAGTCACGATCAATTTTCCCTAACTTATAGAGCGCACCATAACGATCTAACGTATCAAAACAATCGATCACCGTTGTAGAGCGGTTAAGAACTTCATCATTACGCATCACCTCTTTAAAGACCTCTTGAGGATCAGAGATACATTGACGAATAATCTCAGAATAGGTCAATGCATGAAGATTCTCCATCTCCGACTGTTTTGAGAGCATCACCCAAAGCTCAGAGTTTGTCACAAACGGCGCAAAGAGTGGCGCAATCGTTCTTGATGCGACAGAGTCAAGCTCCCATTGGAATGCGAGCGTCTTGACCATGATATCGTAGTTGTTCTTAGAACAGTTTAGGAGGTCCATGCGAGATTGTTCAAGATTGACCTCATCTTCAGTCCAATCCATCGATTTTTGCAACTTATAGAGATCAAATAGACGCGGATATGGCGTATTGATCGAATCATAAAGTGCTAAAGGTTCACCTAAAAAGAGTGGGTACTGACCTGTTTGCCAGTTATCATTCTTCTGATTAAATATTGATATATCTTGCATAAACTTTCTCCAGTAAAACGACGAAATTTGCAGGACTTCGTCGATTATTCAATTAAAGTGTGCATGCTCCGCCGGCGCAACTCTGATCCTCTACCTTCTCATACCCTTCATGGACAATGCCTGAAGCACTATTGAGATAGTAGCGGGTCTTACAACCTAACTTCATCATATAGATAAAGTCAGAGAGGAGCTGTCTGCTCGAAATCGTCTGCTGATTTTGTAAATTGAGGTAGAGGTCAGCACTAATCGCTTGCCCTGTAAATTTCTGAATGATGGCATACATTTCGATAAGATCTTTAGAATCGAGATTCCAAGCGATATCGTAGTAAGGCGCTAACTCATCCATATCGGGAGCGAGTAGAAGATTCTTTCCTGTTCCTGAGGTCTTCATCACTTTCAAATTACGAATGGGATAGAGACCATTGGTCGTATTTGTCAATTGTGAGCTAGATTCCACCGGCATCATCGCTTCTAATACCGAGTGACGAATCCCTCCCTGCGCAATAATTCCTTGGCGAAGGCTCTCCCAATCATACACTAATGGCTGCGTATGCACACTGTCGACATTACGATTATAGGTATCGATCGGCAACCAACCTTCCGGATACTTCGTACGATCAATCCATGCGGCATTCCCCTTCTCTTCTGCTAAGCGTAAGCTTGCTTTATGGAGGAAATAGGAGTGACGCTCAGCAATAAAGTGAATGTAGTTTTTACCCTCTTTTGAAGCGTAGCTCAATTTTTGAAGTGCCATCTCATGCGCAAGGTTTGTGATCCCTACACCAATTGAACGACGTGCTTTTGCCGTTGTCTCAAGTGATGCAAATGGATACTCCATAATCTCAATAACATTATCAATCATCAAGGCGCAGTAGTAAGCAACATCTTCATACTCCTCTTCCGAGACGCGCCCTACCACTATTGAGGCGAGTGAACAGAGACCGATCTCCCCTTCAGGGTCGCTTGAGTAGAGATCAGGCATGCCAGTATAAGGTTTTGTCGGCAGTGCGATCTCAAGACAGAGATTTGAAGAGTAGATTGTATCTTTAAATGGAGTATGACGATTCATCTCATCAATATAGGTGAGATAGATACGCCCTGTTTCTGCCGCTTCTGTTAATGACTTGATCGCAATATCACGCGCTTTAACCAATGTCTTTTCGATAGAATCATCTGCTAAGACACGCTCATATTCTTCTTTAAACGCTTCATAATTTTCACTATAGAAGAGCTCATAAAGTTTTGGTGCATGGAGCAGACTTACTAACATCCAATCTTCATTACGCGCCACTTTCTCAACAAAGTAACGATTCACTAACATCGCATAGTCGATATCACGAATACGTTTTTGCGTGATGGTTGTTGGGTTTTTCAAGACCAAAAGGTCGAAGATTTCAGGATCTAATACATTGAAGTAGACCGTTGCTGAACCACCACGAGATGCTTGCATATTGGCATGTACTGCCGATTGAATCATCCGATAATAGGGTAATTTCCCTTGATGCACAACGCGCCCCTCTTTCACCGGATCACCTTTCGAACGGGTTAAAAGATGGGAACCGATTCCCGCCGAAGCACAGGTCATCATATAGGCAATATGGTCACCCACCGCTAAGCTCTTCACATTATCTGCCGTGGTATAGACACAGCATGAAGCATAGCCTTTATGGGGAGTACGCATATTGATCAACATCGGAGTGGGCGTATTGATCTTTAACTCATTCAGATAACGATAGAGTTTCTTAATATCTTCCATACGGCGTTCACGGGGTTGGTTCTGCATATTTTGCATCGCCATGCCCATAAACATAAATTGAGGTGACTCTAGGCAGAGTCCTGTTACACGATTGCTGATCAAGTAACGATCTTTCATCTGACGAAGCGTTGTATAGTTGTAGTTAATATCGATATTGTGATCGATAATCTCTTCCAATGCCTCTAGCTCTTCGCGCGTATAATCCATTGCTTCCCAATGGTTAAGTGCCACCATGTGGTCATAAAACTCAGGAAGTGTTGGAATCTTTTTAAAGCCACCAAAAGCTTCTTTATAGATCGTTCCAATTAAAAGGCGACCTGCCATCTTTAGGTGCTGATGATCCTCACGTTCAACACAAGCGTCAATCATCGCCTTATGTAGTTCTAGCGTTGTGCAACCGTCATAACATTTACGGTAAGCTTCTAAAGCGATCGCACTCCAATCAACCTCATAATGAGCAGCAAATTCAGCCCATTTATTGAGTTTATCGGCATCGAACTTCTCTCGTTCGCCATTACTTTTAACTACGTAATTAATCATCTCAGCACCCTATGTCAATTTGAAATTTTAAATTTTTCTCATCACTAAAAAGCAAAAAATTCCCGCCTCCGACCTGATGATGAGAGATGGAAATTTGTTCAACAATTGCTTGACTCATTAATAAACGATGGGAATAAATGATGAGAAAAACTCAAGATAAATTTGAGAGACTACTATACCACTCTTATCACTTAATCGTAAGCTGAAGACTTGCCCGTTTTATCCTCGATCATCCACTTGAAAAGTGGTAAAAGATAGTAATGATAGCCCCTTTCAAAGGTTCCTATCGCTCTCAAAAAATTTAAAAATATTTCCCTTGAACAAATTCTTTTTTACTGCCTACAATCTTTCCGGCAATCAATTTAAAGTCTCTACAATCAGCTAATTATCGATCAATTCAAAACTATCTCTCCACTATTTCTCTACTATTTCTCTACTATTAGTTGCTATAAACTAATCAGACTCTCTGAAAGATCTCTCTCATTTGCGTCCTCTTTTTCAAAAAAGAAGAGGGGTTATTTCAAGAACCCCTTTTGAGATCCCTTATAAGGAACCTTATAAGATTAAGATCGATCTTAAATACTCGCAAAAAAACCATCGATTAACACACTCTATCCCCCGCTATTGACACTCTATTTCCTCAAGGTGAAAAAGTACTCTTCCACTCTACGCTCTGCATCGACTTTTAGAAGAAGATATCCTCTCTGAGAACCCCCACGAGGATAGCGAATCGCACCGGGACTAAAGAGTTGAATCCCCTCAATCTCTTTAGCTGCCGGAATATGGAGATGACCATGAAGCGCAATATCAGCATGATTGATTTTAGCTCTCTTAATGACCGTAGCTTCAACTTCGCGATAGCTAGCGATATGACCATGAGTCAGATAGATTCGTCTCCCGGCAATCTCTACTACATTCTCTAAAGGGAAATTAAGGCGACTATTCGGTGCTATGTGGGGATCATTATTACCGCTAACACCATAAAATGGCAGATCAGGAAAGATATATGCCGCCTCTAAAAGTTCCTCGGCACCATCGCCTAAAAAGAGCACTGCTGAGATTCGATCCTCCCATCGGGTAATAATATCAACCACACTGCTAAGATCACCATGAGAATCGGAAAGTATGAGCAATAGCTTATCTTCAGGCTTTAAAATTGCTTCGATCTCTTCACGCAATCGATCCTCTCTCTCATCCCATTGCTCAATCGGCTGTCTAATCTCTTCCATTGCTTCTCCTATCTCCTCTTTAAATCTCACTTAAATCTCTATTCTGCAGACAGATACCCCCTTACTGAAACTTTCTCTAAAGATCCCAAATCGTCTCGGGATAAGGAAAATCAGCTTCTCTTAATGGGGGCGTTTGATAAAAGTGTTGTAGCGCTGCTATCAATTGTTCTCCACGCGGGGGGATTCCTTCATTGAGCATCTTAATCACTTCCTGCTGAACTCGCTGCTGAAATTGAAGGCGATCAGGCTCAAAGTCGCCGGCAAGGTTATCACAGCTGACAGAAAATTGACGACCACAAGCTTGTGAAAAGAGCCACTCTAAGGCTTGAGGGCGAATCTCATGCGCTTCAAATTGAGCCTGAGTTGCTTCATCCCGGCCATCAGGGCAATACCAATAACCAAAATCGATCAACTGTCGTCGCTCCCGACCGGCAATACACCAGTGGGCAATCTCATGAAGAGCACTCTGAAAAAAACCATGAGCGAAAATAATTCGATGATGAGGAGAATTTGCATCTGCCGGCAGATAGATCGGCTCATCATCCCCTTTGACTAAGATGGTATTTTCACTCTCCAAAAAAGTGTTATTGAAAATCTCAATCAGATCCTCATAGCGGTGATTCATGATGCGCTCTTACTCCTTGATCAATAATTTTGATAATAGATTGATTCTGCCCCGTTATAATCTGGACCGCTATTTTACCATAAGCTAATCCTTCACTTCTTGACTAAGAAGCAAAAGGAGATAGGTATAAAAAAGAGGTCAGAAGAGATAAGAGAGATATAAGAGAGAGAGATAGGAAAAAAAGAGGGGGAAAATAACAGACAAATTTTAACTTTGATATTTTTTGACTTTGATATAGTAGAGAGCGGTATCGATATTACACCCCATTTAATCGATCGACTCTTACAAAGTGTCAATAGATTATGACTTCGCCCATACCATGAACGAGAGGCATAATTATAAAGATAAAGAGAGGAGTGATAAGCTTTTGACAAAATCAGGCTTCACTACCATCAGCTCACCCTATTTCAGCTATCTACACCGAAGAGTTTTATTATGATGGAGAACACCCTAACGCCGGCACTCAATAATCGCTCGGCATTAACAAAGATGTCGATCGCCATGATCCTTTTTGGATCTGTTGGCTTCTTTTCCCAGCGAAGCGGTATCCCGGCGCTCGAACTTGTTTTTATTCGTTGCATCTGTGCTTGCCTCTTTTTGGGGCTCTTTTGGTGGCTGACAGGCCAACTACGCCGAGAACGCTGGATTCCTAAAGAGGTTATCAAGATCTTAATCTGCGGCATCTTCTTGATCCTTAATTGGGTCTACTTCTTCAAAGCAATTGAAGAGAGTGGCGTAACGGTTGCGATCTCCATCTACCACCTTGCGCCAGTTATTGTGATGATTCTAGGGGCATTTATCTATAAAGAGCGTCTCACCCTCATTCCGCTATCGGCCATTATTATCTGCTTTATCGGCACCCTAGCAATTGCAGAGATCAATCAAACAGAATCAGTTGCCGACTTTTTCAGTAAAGGTTTAATCTATGGGCTTCTCTCAGCACTTTTCTATGCCCTCTTAACCTTAACCGGCAAAGGCTTTAAATATGCTAGCTCCTACGCCATCACCACTATTCAGGTACTCTTTGGCGCCCTGCTATTAGCCCCCTTTATCGATTTCTCTCTCTTTGAAAATTTAACCTCTCTTAACTGGTTCTATATTCTTATAACAGGCTTTGTCCATACTGGCATCGTCTTCTATCTCTTCTTCGATTCTATTCGCTCACTGAAGACAGAAACGATCGCACTTCTTGTCTTTCTCGATCCCCTCGTTGCAATTTTGATGGATATCTTTATCACAGGATTCTTCCCTTCTCCCGAGCAGTGGATCGGCATTATTGCGATCTTTGGTGGAATGGCATTGACACTCCTACCACGGAAAAAAGTTAAAAATAGACATTCAAAATCTACATTAAAAAATATGGGTTAAAAATAAATAATCCTCAGATCAGATTCAAATGACTTTGTTGCGCCAAAAATAGTCCCATCATGATACAATTAGCCCCCATTAACATCTGTTGATGATCTCTCTTTAACCCCTATAACGATCTGATATTATTATGATTCATTCAAACCGTGGTTTTCTTCTTCCGCTCCTCTGCCTCTTTGCGGCAATGATCTCGATCCAAGGGGGCGCAACATTAGCAAAACAGCTCTTTCCTTTGGTAGGCGTAGAAGCGGTTACTGCTTATCGCCTAGGATTTAGCGCAATCATTTTGCTGATCATCTTCAAGCCCTGGAAGCGGAAATTGCAGGTGGGATATCGTCGCTATCTGCTCTACTATGGGATCACTCTGGGAACGATGAATTTTCTCTTCTATCAATCAATTAAAACTATCCCGCTTGGAATCGCGGTAGGATTAGAATTTACCGGCCCTTTAGCTGTTGCTCTCTTTGCTTCACGCAGAAAAATTGATTTTCTCTGGATCGGCTTAGTCGTCCTCGGATTATTAGCGCTCATCCCTTTTCAAGATAGTAGCTCAATCGATCTGCTAGGAGTCTTCTATGCATTAACAGCAGGTGTCTGTTGGGCACTCTATATTGTTTTTGGTCAAAAAGCGGGGAACTACTACGGAACGGCAACTGTTGGTATCGGAGCGGCAATTGCTGCCATTATCTATGTTCCCATCGGTATTGCGAGCGGAGGATTCTCCATTTTTGCACCTCAATATCTGCCGATGGCGATCGCCGTTGCCGTCTTAACATCGGCACTCCCCTACGCACTTGAGATGATGGCACTGACGCGAATGCCGGCAAAAACATTTGGGACATTAACCAGTTTAGAGCCCGCCATTGCTGCTATCTTTGGATTTATTATCTTGAGTGAGGTCCTCTCTACGGTACAAATTGGGGGGATTTTAGCGATTATTATCGCCTCTCTCGGCGCCTCTCTCTCCTCAAAACCGATTGAAACTGTCAAAAAGGTGGATTAAGTAGATGCCATTTGATCGAGACTTTAAGCAATATCAACAGAAAAAAGGGATAACAGGTCGCTTTGGAAAGTGGATCGGCGCAATCCTCCTGATCTTTCTCTTACTCTTTATGATGAATCATCTCGTTAAAAAGAGTGTGACAGAACTGATCGAGAAGCAGCAACGAACAGAAGTCGTGGAAGATAACCCCGATAATCTGCAATGATCCGTACAATAGAAAAATCGACTCAAAAGTTAAAATTTCTCTCTTATCCCATATTGACATTCTCTTAAGAGAGAATAAAATATATTCACGATTAACAACTTACCTAATTTTATGCGCTTTAGCGACAAACAGCAGTACAACCACTCTTCCCATTTTATTGCCCGATTCTGTCTTCTCTGTTATCGGCGCGGGTGAACTCACCCCTTGATGAATCCTCCTCGATTCATCGATGATCCTTGATCTTGGATCATCGCTCTCAAGCACAATCAAAAACTATCAGAAAATATCAAGTCTAAGTGAGAATCTACTAGGCACAATCACGATTGCCTATCTCAACTTATCAATTATCGTTATTTATATACGGAAACTATTATGAACAAAGCGTGGATTTACGTTGCGCTCACCTCTATTTTTGAGCTGATATGGCTTTATGGATTTAATGTAGCATCAACTTGGTGGCACTGGGCTATCGTTGGTATCTTTGTCCTCCTCGACCTCAACTTTCTTGCGAAAGCTTGTGAAGGGCTTCCCACCGGAACCGTTTATGCGATCTTTGCCGCAAGTGGTACGGTCGGTACAGTCTTAATGGATTACTTCCTCTTTGATGAAACCATCACAGGAGAGATGCTCTTCTTTATGGGAATTATTTTAGTGGGAGTTTTAGGACTCAATCTCTTTGATGTCAATATTCGAGAAGAGGAGAATGCATAATGGGAATCTCATATATTACAATCGGCTGGATTTTTGTGGCGCTTGCCTCTGTCGCTGAACTGATCGGTGTCTTTGGATTGAGCCTCTATAGCCAAAATAGAACCTTGATCAATCGGGTACTCTATTATGGTGGGATCTTTGCATCCTTTGCCCTTCTCTACTTCTCATTCCGCTTTTTACCCCTCAGTATTGCTTATACCGTCTTTACCGGAGTGGGAACTGCCGGCGCAGTTATCCTTAACATTATATTTTTCAACGAATCGAAAAATATTAAGAGAATTTTGAGTTTAGCGGCAATTATTATTGGCGTAGTCGGTCTACAGCTCGTCACGGCAACACAATAAATCGAAAGATAGAAAGATAGAAAGATAGAAAGAATCTCAGCAGCATTGAGATAATGTACCAATCAAAAGAAGTGTGGATCAATCTCCACACTTTTTTTATCTCATCGATAAAATCTCTTCACGATAGAATGTCTTCACGATAAAAGAGTACTATTGATGGGCCACAATTGATAACTGAGCATGAGCTAACTGAATATGGGCTAACTTGCTTTAGGTCAATAGCATCATGATCTGCTCATAACTAAAGAGCAGAAGTCGATAGATAATAAATAGCATCATCAGAGCAATCAAGAGATTGAGAACCCGCCAAGTTAACGGCTTTCGGAAGATCGGTGCTAACTTTGTTGCGGCATATCCCAAGCTATAGAACCAGATACTCGATGCCGTCAAACTCCCTAGCAGAAAAGCGATCTTATGCTCATCCTCGAGGGTGCCGGCAACTCCGCCAATAATCACTATCGTGTCAAGATAGACATGGGGGTTGAGTAACGTAATAGCGAGTGTTGCTAAAATAACGGATCTCAGTGAGGATCGCCCCTCATAATATCCTGTACTCATCACTTGCTCTTGGAAGATCGCACGTAATGAGCTATAGGCAAAGATCGCTAAATAGAGCGTCCCGAGCAGTGCTAAAATAAGCTGCAAAATAACATTTTGCGCCACCATTGTGCCGATCCCTAAAACACCAACCGACATTAAGATAAAATCACACAGAAAGCAGACTGTCGCGACCCAAAAGATATGGTTATTCTCTATCCCTTGCTTTAGGACATAAGCATTTTGCGCCCCAATGGCAACAATGAGTCCAAATGATAGCGCTACTCCCTGCAGATAGATCTCCCAAACCACAACTCCCCCCTCTTTTATCCCTTTATCGGCTTTCTTATGATCTCTAATAAGATCTCATGATCTTTGATGATCTTTGATGATCTTTGATGATCTTTTTATTTTTTAAGTTTTTTTTAAAAATGATAAAAAAAATATTTACAGCAACCGAAGTCACTGTAAATATTCTTATCAATACTCTTATTACGCATCTCTTCAATCTGAATATTGATACCCAATATTGATACCAAATATTGAAGAGATGATTCTTTATAACAGAAATGTTAAACGTTAGATCTCGCGAGCTAATTTCTCAGCAAGTCCAACATACGTTGCCGGCTCTAGTGCTTTAAGTTGCGCTTTAACTTCTGGTGCAAGCTCTAAAGTATCGATAAACTCACGCATCTGCTCAATATTAATACGCTTACCACGTGTGAAATCTTTCAATTTTTCATAAGGATTTTCAATACCGTCACGGCGCATCACCGTCTGTACTGCTTCCCCTAATACTTCCACGTTTGCATTAAGATCTGCCATTAAGGTCTCGGCGCTCACTTCTAATTTGCCATGACCTTTTAAGAGACTACTAAAACCGATCAAGGTGTAACCGAAAGCAGATCCTACACTACGAAGCACCGTAGAATCACTCAAGTCACGTTGCATTCTTGAGATCGGTAACTTCTCTGCAAAGTGGATAAAGAGTGCGTTAGCAATCCCAAAGTTCCCTTCTGCATTTTCAAAATCGATCGGGTTCACTTTATGTGGCATCGTTGAAGAACCCACTTCACCAGCGATGGTACGCTGTTTAAAGAAGTTGTGACTAATGTAGTTCCAGACATCACGCGCCCAATCGATCAAAATGGTATTGATACGGGTCATTGTGTGTGAAAACTCAGCGATATAATCATGGCACTCAATCTGTGTTGAGTAAGGGGTAAAAGTTAAACCAAGATCTTGCGTAATAAAATCTTCTGCAAACACTGGCCAATCAAACTCAGGATAGACTACAACGTGCGCATTATAGTTACCAACAGCACCATTGATTTTGCCTAAAAACTCTGTGTTTTGTAACTGCTTGACCTGTCTTTCAAGACGATAGATCACATTAGCGATCTCTTTCCCTAAAGTTGTCGGTGTTGCTGGCTGCCCATGGGTTCTTGAGAGCATCGGAATCGCAGCAAATTGATGTGCCATATCACGCATCGAGGCAATCACCTCTTGAAGCTGTGGCAATACAACATCATTAATTGTGCTCTTAAACATCAAACCATATGAGAGGTTATTGATATCTTCCGAGGTACAGGTAAAGTGGGTGAACTCTGATGATGCGGCAAGTTCTGGATGATCCTTAACCTGATTTTTGATCCAATACTCAACCGCTTTCACATCATGGTTCGTCGATTTTTCAATCTCTTTGACCGCCATGGCATCTTCAGGAGAGAAGTTCTCATAGAGCGAAATTAAAAATGCTTTCGCCTCTTCACCAAATGAAGGGATCTCTTCAAAATGCTTTTCAGAGGCAAGCTTAATTAACCACTTGATCTCAACCATCACACGATAACGAATTAAACCATACTCACTCACCTCAGCCACTAATGGCTCAACACGACTGGCATAACGACCATCGAGTGGAGAGACAGATAATACAGAATGAATACTCATAATATTTCCTTTATTAAGTACTTAAGCACGAATTCGAGTAGATAATAGCGCTGCACAGATCAGCAATATCCAACCGACAATAAAAAAGAGACCGCCTATCGGCGTCACCAATCCCAAATTCTTAACAGACAAGAGTGCAATAAGGTAGAGACTCCCTGAAAAGAGAATCGTCCCTATCAAAAATGAAAAACCCGCTAAACGGAGAAGTTTAGGGGTTGTCAATAGAAGGAGAAGTATGCCAATAATAATGAGAGCGATACTATGAATAAATTGGTATTGAACAGCGGTCTCCCAGATCTCTCTACCTCGACCTACGAGTTGATCGCTCAAAGCATGGGCACCAAAAGCACCAACCATAACGGCTAAGCCGGCTAAAATAGCGCCGATAACAATAAAAGATCGGCTTAATACTACTGGCGCATTCATCAATTCCTCTCTCGTCTGTTCCATTCTCTCTCCCGATTTTTGTAAGCGCAATGCTCTACCTCAATCTGTCATGAATTCTCTAAACTCTACACCTTAATCTCAATCTAAATCCCAATCTGAATCTACTTCCAAGCTTTCGCTAGAAGATGATCGATCGGCGATGGATCAGGTCTTGCAATTACGGCATCCTCTCGGTAGACAACAATCGGTCTTTCAATCACAATAGGATTCTCTACAACAAAGGCAATTTTTTGATCATCATTCCAAGTAAACCACTCTTGCGAGATCTCTTGAAATGGTGCTTCTTTCATTCGAATAATGCCATCAATCCCTAACCCTAATTTTGCAAGAAGAGAACGAATCATCTCCGCTGAGAGCGGCTCGTCAAGATAGTTGATTACCTGATATTCAATCTTTTTCTCATCAAGATATTCACGCGCAGCTCTCGATTTTGAGCAATCGCCATTATAGATAATTTGCCACATATTTAACTCCCTTCGGTTTTCATATTGTCAGCCAACATTGCAAATGCAAATACCGCATATTCAAATATTGCAAACTGACACACAATACCATTTAAAATTTGCGCTTATTCTACCATCTATCCCACTATTTAGATACAGAGTGGCTAAAGGGAGCGCTCACAATTTGCTGGCAAAAGATAGAGCCACGCCCTTCCCGCCTTCATTGATACCGTAATCCCTCTCTCTGTTATCACTTCATTGGAATAGGTCAATCCTGAACCTATCTTAAGATCATGTTGCACCAACGGCCACTTGACCCCGGAGAGATTGATGCCACAAAGATCGCTCAAGGCGATAAGACTCACCGTCGCTCCTACTGGTGGCGTAAAATGGTACTCTTTTCCCGCTTCTAAAAAATAGAGCGTCTCAACACCATCGGTATGAATCACTCTTGCTTCGGGATATTGTGCCGGCAAAAAGAGCAGTGCCGCTTGATGATCAAGGCGTCCGCCTATTCCTCCTAACAATAAGAATTGATCAACCCCTTCTCTTCTTGCAAGGGAGAACGCAAGTTCTGTATCGATCTCATCCTTCTCAACAGGATAACTCACCTTCTCTCGATAGAGTGCCGGCGAAATCTCTAGCCTTCTACTCGAATCGAAATCTCCAACCCAAAAATCTACCGCCACTTCGCGCGTTTTACTCAACGTTACTAACGCCTCTGCTTTATCAATTCCTTTATCGACGGCGATCACCATCGCATCTTGAAACCAATCTCCAAAGGAGGCCATGACAGCCTCAAAGTTAACAGCCCCAGGTAGTAAGATCACGGCTCGAGTAGGCTTCTGGCTCACTATTCCCCCTCCTCAGATGCGCCACTCGATTCACCTTCCGCTGTAGTCTCTTCAATATCGAAATCATCATCTACATCATCGCTAAGATCATCTAAGTGCTTATCTAAAATCCTTTCTCCCCTGCCGGCAAAAGGATCTTCCGGAAGTGCATCAATCACACGCTGTGGTGGAATATCGGCGATAACATCTGCTCGTTTAGGAGTAAAGATCAAGGTTGTCAATGCCTCATTGAGTGGCACCCACTCTAATGTTTTGATCCGCATTAGAGCAATCACCGGCACATGAACCGCATTAGCAAGATGCATCACCGCCGTCTCAACAGAGATAATAAGATCTGAATTTGCCAACATTGCCGGCAATTGAAAGAAATTATCGAGCGCACTAAATGGCGCTGTATTTTGCAATTGATGCTTCTCTATCAAGGCTCTGATCTCAGGGAAAATCTCAGGAATACCATTAATAATAAAGAAACTATTTTGCCATTGAGGATGCTTTTGCATCAGCTCAATCAACTCTCGCACCTGCTCTAACTTCCAAGAGCGGCGTGGATTTTTAGCAATATGATTGATAAAGACAATAGGTTGCTCTGCGGTAGCACCCCATTTTTTAAGTTGCTTACGCGCATCTTTTTGCCATTTTTTAGGAATTTTCACAAAAGGATAGCGCTCCTCTGGAAAGAGCATAACGCCCCCTATTTGGGAAAACCAGTAAGCATAATCATCACTAATATGGCGGTCATCCCCATTATGGGGTTTGACAACTTCAATCGTAGCATTCAATTTCTTAAGATCTAATTTCTCTCGAATTTGATACCAGCGATAACGAATATCCATCCCCATCGCAAATCCATCAGGACCGGCAATATCACGCGCTAATCCTGCACCATTGAGTGATGCTAAGGTTTCAATTGAGACAACGATGGGATATTTTTGTAATTTTGCTTCCACAATCGATTCAAGGCGAAGTGCCGGTGAGTAGTTTTTATTGTAGATCTTATCAAAGATGCCACATTTTCCGACCCAATCGTAGAGGGAATATTTCTTCAAAAAGGGCCATTTTTTAGGATCATTGGTGCAACGAACCTCTTCAATAAAGAGATCGACCTTTAAGTGAGGATAAGCTTCCTTGAAAGCTTTAAATCCATTTTGGAGATAGGTAAAATCACCAATTGCCAGATGCGCGATAAAGAGAATTCGTTCCGCCTGAGCAAGACGCTCTGCCGGGATCTTCCCAAGCGCTAGCCTTCTTCGCATGGTAATATGAGGTTCTCCCTCTTCTAAAAAGGTCTCACCTTCTGCCTTAAATTGATAGCGCTCATAAAATCCCTTTGCCGCTAATTGCGCATGCAGAATCACTTCATCACTCTCTGCTAAGACCGCCATCTTCTTTAATGCCTCTTTTAGGAGAAATTGCCCTAATCGATATCCACGATATGCTCTAAGAATTGCCACCCGTCCTACTTGATATACACCATCGCTATTGAGAAAAAATCGGAGCGTACCAATCGCTTCTAAATGGGATCGATCGGTGGTGCTATTCTCACTCTTACCCGAAGAGAGGTCGATCTCGGCAGCTTCAAAAGCAAGATCATGCTTAATCGTTAAATCTTCAAACTTCTCTACACGGTGCTCTGATCTATCTAATCGATCTAATCGATCTAAGTCATCTTTACCATCACGATAGAGTAGGAGATGCCATGAATTTTGATCCATTGCATCATGATCGATCTCAGCGGGGAATCCCTGCTCTTGTGTAAATACCGTATCCCTAACCGCTAATGCATCTTGAAATGCAGATGCTTTCTCCCCTTTAATCCAGATAAATTTCATAGCAAAACCTCTCAATAACGATCTGTTAATCCTATCAAATATGGTCATTTTTTGCAGTTAAAATAGGAATAGAAAACAAAGTTGCTATAATTGAGTGCTAAGATTTAATACCCATTAATTATATTAAAGAGAGGCAAAGAAGATTATGAGTTTTGCAAAAGTTCCCGCAGCCAATGATATTGCAAAGATTACAGAAGATTTTAACTGTATTATTGAGATCCCTGCAGAATCTGATCCTGTTAAATATGAAGTTGATCACGATACCGAT
>SJXN01539646.1:0-16785 GCA_006408545.1 Alcelaphus buselaphus | reverse complement strand
ATTGATAATATCGCGAAGCTGATTGAACATCTTGATCTAAAGAATCGAAGGTTCTTTATTGTTGAGAAGAATCGTGAAGTTGTAAAAAAGGAAGATTACACAACAACAGCGGTTGTTGCTGGTGATCAATTTGAAATTGTACATTTCGTAGGCGGTGGCTAGGATGACACTTAAAATAGGAAAATTTGAATTTAACTCCCGACTCTTTTTAGGAACAGGGAAATATCGCACATTTGAGGAGCAGAAAGGGGCGGTAGAGGCGAGTGAATCGGAGGTATTAACTTTCGCTGTTCGTCGTATGAATATCTTTGATGATAATCAACCCGATCTTCTTGAAGCGCTCGATCTGACAAAGTATAAGTTGCTCCCTAATACTGCCGGTGCAAATACAGCAGAAGAGGCGGTAAGAACTGCAAAGCTTGCGCATGCTTCTGGTCTTTGCGATATGGTCAAGGTGGAGATTATTGGCTGTCCTAAAACATTGCTACCCGATCCTGTAGAGACGCTTCGAGCAACAGAGATGCTCCTTGAAGAGGGGATGACAGTATTGGTCTATACCTCTGATGATGTTGTTTTAGCAAGACGACTGCAAGAGATGGGCTGTCATGCCATTATGCCGGGAGCTTCACCGATTGGTAGTGGTTTAGGAATTATCAATCCGCTCAATCTGCAATATATTATTGAACAAGCAACTGTGCCGGTAATTGTTGATGCCGGATTAGGGAGCCCCAAAGATGCTGCTTTTGCTATGGAGCTTGGGGCAGATGGTGTCTTGATGAATAGTGCCGTCGCTTATAGTGAAGATCCCATCAAGATGGCATTAGCGATGAATCTTGCAACAAAAGCGGGACGCTTAGCTTATGAGGCAAAGCGGATGCCGATGAAGGGGCATGCAACCGCAAGTAGTCCATTGACAGGATTGATCAGCTCCTGATCTCTGACCTTGCAATAAGCTTTAACTTTGCAATGAGCTTTAATTTTAAGGGCCTCATCAAATCGGTGGGGTCTCATCATAAAATAGAGTGATAATTTAGAGTGTAATTCCCTCAAGAGATAGAGAGAGTGTAGATGAGTGAGATCGATTCCCGTTATGATCGTTTAGCCCGTTTTTATAAGATTGGCACTGCTGGGGTCAAGGCATTTAATCGTGCGAATGTGGTGATATTAGGTTGTGGAGCGTTAGGTGCTCAACATGCGGAAACTTTAACGCGCGCTGGTTTTGGGCGATTAACATTGATCGATCGAGATTTTGTCGAGCGCTCTAATCTTCAGCGGCAGACCCTCTTTACAGAGGAGGATGCGGAAAAAGCACTACCTAAAGTGATCGCTCTTAAAGCGCATCTGAGTAAGATTAATCAAGATATTGAGATCAGTACCCATATTGCTGATGTTTCGAGTGATAATATTGAATCCTTGATTGCAGGGCATGATCTACTACTCGATGGGACCGATAATCTTGCATTACGGATGTTGATCAATGATGCTTGCTATAAGTTAGGTATCCCCTGGATTTTTGGTTCAGCGCTAGAGAGTTATGGCATGAGTTATAACTTTAATTTTGATTTGGATTTTGATTTTGACTCTAAATCTAACATCTCTTTAGAGAATAGGAATATTCGGAATAGAAATATTCGATCGAATCAAGAGATTGCACCCTGTTTACGATGTCTTTTGCAGACGCTCCCATTAGAGAGTCATGATACCTGTAGCTCTGTGGGGGTGATTCAACCCATATTGCAGATGATCTCTAGTATCCAAACCACTGAAGCGATGAAATTTTTTGCCGATCGCGAGGCGGTCAGAGAGACCCTCTTCTCTATCGATCTTTGGGATTTTCATCCTCAAAATATCTCCCTTCATCGCCTTAAAGATCCAGAGTGCCTAACATGTGGGCCTAATCCCACCTATCCTGCGCTGAATCAGAAAAATCGAGAAGCACAGCGCCTCTGTGGTGATGGATCTGTGATGATTCGGGAAGTGGCGCCTCTCAATCTCAAGCAGCTCAAAAGTCGGCTTGATCAGCGCCATATTGATTCTCAATATAATGAGTATTTTCTCAATATCCATCTTCCCTCACATCGCGTGATTCTCTTCGCTGATGGGCGGGGAATTGTCTATGGTGTTACCGATACGGAAGAGGCGTTACAACTCTATAATAGAGTTGTGACGTTTTAATGGTGTTGAGCTATTTGATTCTATATAGATCTCATTGACACTCCTATTGTTATTAATGCCGCGTAGGCACAACTTAATTTCTTAAAGAGTTGTTTTTCTTCATTTAAAAGCGTGTTATTTTGTGCAGGTTGATTAATGATCGTTATTTAGAACGAATCATATCCCCATTTTTTGATGCTTTTTAGGAGAGTTAGTGGATGAAAACAAATGTGCAATCTAAAAAAAATTTAAAATCTTTCAGTCAGCAGATTTTAGCGGCAACCCTTGCCTCTCTGCTCTTCTTCTCTCATGCTGATGAGATTGTCGAAGTAGTGACTACTACAGATGTTGTAGATGTTGCGTCAGAAGCAATGCCCGCGGATAGTGGATTTCGATTCAATTTAGAAGAGATGCAAGATATTGCTAATGAGAAGAAGCTACGTCATCGGATCTTTTATCAAGAGCCCTCTAAGGGGCCTGATGCGCTCTGGTTTGATGCCGTCAAACAGGGAGATCTTGAAAAGGTGAAAGCGATGGTGGCTAATGGTCAAGATATTGAAGTGAAAGATGTTGGCAGTTTAGATCAGACTGCGTTAGGGTGGGCCGCATTTATTGGTTATGAAGATATGGTCGATTTCTTAATGGAACAGGGGGCAGATCT
This sequence comes from Alcelaphus buselaphus, assembly GCA_006408545.1. NCBI lineage: Eukaryota > Metazoa > Chordata > Mammalia > Artiodactyla > Bovidae > Alcelaphus > Alcelaphus buselaphus. The sequence goes on along the minus strand of SJXN01539646.1, from coordinate 13,970 downwards.
TTGGGCGACTGATAAGGGTGATGTCTATCACTCCTTAAAATCGGCCGTACTCGGTAAAAATGTCAATATTGTGAAGAAGCTCCATGAGGCATTAAAAGAGCAATATGATATTAACGATACCTCATATGAAGATGATGGAGAGTCACTGGTGATGGTCGCAGCGAGTAATAATCGCTTAGATGTTGTGGAGTATCTGATCGCGCAAGGCGCCGATCTTAATAAAGTCACCACCGAACAGAATCCTAATCGACCCTCCTATAATCAGAGTGCATTGAGTTATGCTTGCCAAAATGATTATAAAGAGATGCAAGCACTACTTATTGCGCATGGTGCGATCAATCATCGGACCGGTGATGCAACCTGTCAGTAAATCTAGTCAGTATTCGTTATAGTATTAATAAAGCATCAATAAAGTATCTGCGCATCAAGATTGATGTTATCTAGACTAGTTTTGGATCAATCTTGAGCGCTTTTTTTAAGCCGTTCGCTGATAAACCATTAAACGACCCCGGTAAGGTTCATTGTTAACAGGGCTCGTTAATAGCAGCATCTCTATTAAACTAAAACCATATTGTGCCATGGCGCGCTTAAAATGGTTATGGTATCCGCGATTAGGATCGATAATCCAAACGGTACACTCTTTCGCACCAAAGCGATCGATCAGTTGGGCGACCTCTTTTGCCGCATTGGGCTCATAGAGAACATCGCTGGCGATGATGTGATCATATTGGGATTGTAGAAGGGGTGCGTTAGTATCCTCTAAGGAGGGGGTTGGAACATCCCCCCATTGACTATGTTTAAAGCGAATCGTGGGAATCTTATTTTGTTCGCTATTTTTTTGTAGAAATTTTCCGGCAAGTGGATGTCGATCACTGGCGGTTATATCGTAACCTAATAGTTTTGCGGTCATACTGGCAATACCAAGGCCACAACCAATCTCAAGGAGCGACTGATCTTTTGCTATCGGGCGTTTAATTAATTTATTGGCTAATTGAATACTAGAGGGCCAGAGCATTCCAAATAGAGGCCAAGCAGCGGAACAGATACCGAGTCTTGCGGCTTGGTTGAGTGGGTCGAAGAATTGTTGTTGATCGAAGAGGGAGGTGATATTAAGCGAGAGATCAGGATGAATCTCGATCTGCTGCTCTTTAGTCTTATAGGGAGTTATATTATTCATGAATGCGTATGAAGATGCCTCGCTTAATTGCCAATAGAATATTCACTATCGCAAATCCCCTGTCATAAAGCTAATAATGGGGAATATAAATAACATTTTAAAAATAGCATTTTGAAATATTATTTTGTTCCACATTAAAAATGTAATCTCTTACATTTTGTAAATAACAAAAGCTCCCAAAAAACATTCAACAAAGCACCCAGAAAAATATTTAGCAAAAAATTCAATAAAATACCCAATAAAACCCCATAAAAATAACTAGTCAACAATTTTTAAAATATTTTTTATTATCCGTCGCGATGCTTAAGATGCCTTTAAGATTAAATTGTCATGATAATGATACCGGTAGTCGGTAGAAGCATAAAATAGCAAGTAAGAGGCGATAAAATGGTAAGAGAGAAGCAGATTGTTTGGGGGGTATTGATCCTCTCCTTTCTTTTATGGGGTGCAGATGTTGTTAGCAATTATAGTGCAAGCGATTGGGGTGTCTGGCTTTGGCGTAAGGAGCTTATCAATCTGACCGGTATCTTAGCGCTTATTCCGATGGGCGTTATTATGTTATTAGCGCTTCGTCCTCGATTTTTAGAGCCGCTCTTTAATGGGATGGATAAGATCTATTACGTCCATAAATGGTTAGGGATCTGGGCGATTACGGCAGCGCTTCTTCATTATGGTGTCAAATTGAGTAAGAGTTTCTTAAAGCCCTATTTTGAACAAGGTCCTAAGCCGAAAGCGGAGACACTCGCTTGGCTCGATAGCTATCACTCCTTAGCAAAAGATGTGGGGGAGATCCTCTTCTATCTCTTTGCCATTATGCTCATTATTACACTGCTGAAAAAGATCCCTTACCGATTTTGGCGGAAAATTCATAAAGTGATGGGTTTACTCTTTTTAGCCGTTGTTTTCCATACGGTTGTTTTAGCACCGGCACGTTATTGGGGGGAGCCGCTCGGCATTGTTTTGATCGTTATAATGCTCATTGGTATTTATGCTGCATTGGTCTCTCTTTTCGGGTTTATTGGCCGCGGTAAGCGTTATCAGGCAACGATTAAATCGCTCGACTTCTCCGCAAATAGCGCCATTGTGGATTGTGAAATGCCGATGAATTGGACGCATACTTCAGGGCAATATGCTTTTGTGCAACATCCAGCGTATAAAGAACGACATCCCTTTACGATTGCTTCAAGTGTGCATGATGATCAAACAATCCGCTTTGTGATTAAGGAGTTAGGGCATTATACGCGTAAGATCCCTAAACGTTGGAAAGTGTGGGATAGACTCAATATAGAAGGGCCTTATGGTCGATTCTCATATGAGAGTTCACCTTTACCGAAACAGATCTGGATTGCCGGCGGCGTTGGAATTACCCCTTTTATTGCTTGGTTAGAATCCTTGCAAGGGAAAGTGTCGAAGTACGATATCACTCTCTATTATCTCGTAAGAAATCGAGATGAAGCGTTAATGGTCGATTATTTGGTAGCGCTTGCTGAGAAAGCAGGAGTTACACTATCTATTCATTATAGTGATGAGAAAGGGTATCTTGATTTCAAAAAACTTCCCTTTGATATGGAGACATCGGTCTGGTTCTGTGGACCAACAGGGATCGCAAAAGCGATTCGATCTACCTTAAAAAGTAAAAATCTATCGCCGAAAAAATATCTTCATTGTGAATATTTTGAGATGCGTTAATGGGAGGGTTATTAGAGGTAATTGAAGTTGATGCGTTCGCGTCAATATTCCTTTGATGCACTCTTTAAAAGTCTGCAAACTTTCTCGATTCTTAGTATCCTATAGCTGATTAGAGTATCAGCCAAAGATCCCGCAATGTGTGGGATCTTTCTAATTAAACGACACTTTTTTTCATATGTGTCTCTCTTATCGATTCTTATCGATTTTCTGTCCTATTTTCCTATTTTAATAATTACTTGAGCTGTAGCGAGAAAGATGAGCCTATTATCCCACGAATTAGAGTTATTAAGTCCTGCCCGAAATGTTGAGATTGCCCGTGAAGCGATTATTCATGGCGCCGATGCAGTCTATCTGGGTGGTCCTGAATTTGGTGCTCGGCATGCCGCAGAGAATGATGTTGTTGAAATTGCCAAGCTCACCTCTTTTGCCCATCGTTTTAATGCAAAAGTCTTTATTGCCCTCAATACGATTTTGCATGATAACGAGTTAGAATCGGCCCGCAAGCTGATCTATGAACTCTATGATGCCGGCGTTGATTCTCTGATTATTCAAGATATGGGATTATTAGAGCTCGATCTTCCTCCGATTGAACTACACGCTTCGACACAGACCGATATCCGGACGCTCGATAAAGCGAAATTTATGGCGGATGTGGGCTTTTCTCAATTAGTTTTAGCGCGTGAATTGAGTCTTAAAGAGATTCGGGCGATTCATGAGGCGCGTCCTGATACGGCATTAGAATTCTTCGTCCATGGTGCGCTCTGTGTGGCATTCTCAGGGCAATGTTATATCTCTCATGCAGAAACGGGACGTTCGGCCAATCGTGGAGATTGCTCACAAGCTTGCCGTTTACCCTATACACTGAAAGATAGTGAGGGGCGCGTGATCGCTTTTGATAAGCATCTCTTATCGATGAAGGATAATAATCAATCGAATAATATCGATGCGCTGATTGAAGCGGGGATTCGCTCATTTAAAATTGAAGGGCGTTATAAAGATATGGCGTATGTTAAGAATATTACGGCCCATTATCGCCGCTTGATCGATCGTTATATTGAGCAAAATCCGGAATTTACTCGCGCTTCCTATGGCAAAGTCGTTCACCATTTTGAACCAAATCCTGATAAAACCTTTAATCGTGGCAGTACCGATTACTTTGTCAATGAGCGCAAAGGGGATATCGGTGCATTTGATTCTCCTAAGTTTGTGGGTTTACCGATTGGTCATATTCTCGATATTAAGAAGAACTTTATCGAGGTGAAAACCACAGAACCTCTGGCAAATGGTGATGGGCTCAATATTCAGATTAAGCGAGAAGTGGTGGGATTTGCTGTCAATCGCGCGGAGAAGATTGGGGAGAATCACTATCTTGTCTATCCCAATGAGATGCCGGCAGAATTTGTCACAGAACGCGCCAATATTCAGAAAAAACATCCGCTCAATCGGAATCATGATCAGGTTTGGAGTCAACTATTAACGAAAGACTCAGCAGAGCGACTTTTAGAGGTATCGTTGATCTTTAGTAGAGCGGCAGAAGGGTATCAATTAGAGCTCTTCACAAAAGAGGGGCACTATGCAAAATCGATCTTAACAGGAGAGTTTGAAGCGGCTAACGACCCTGAAAAGGGGCTTTCTGCACTGAAGAAGAATCTTCAACGCTTCGGTGGAACGGGATTTGAGCTGATAGATCTGCTGATTCAATTGGAAGAGATTCCCTTTATTCCGGCAAGTATGATCAATCAGCTGCGCCGGGAGACGATCGAAAAGCTTGAAGTGGCGATAGCGCAAAATTATCTTCGCGGTACGCGCAAAGCGCCAGTTGAACCGCCGGCCACTTTCCCCTTTGAGGAGCTCAGCTTCTTAGCGAATGTCTATAATGAAAAAGCGCGCGAGTTCTACTTTAAACATGGCGTGAAGATGATCGAACCTGCTTATGAAGCACATGAAGAGCTTGGTGAAGTGCCGGTGATGATCACAAAACATTGTCTCCGTTTCTCCTATAATCTCTGCCCGAAACAGACCATCGGCGTAACCGGTGTTCAAGGGCAGATCAAACCTACACCATTAATCCTCTCCCATAAAGGTGAAGAGTATACACTCAAGTTTAATTGTCGCCCTTGTGAAATGCATGTGATGGGGAAAATGAAACCCCATATTGCAAAACAAGCGTTATTAGGGTCAGAGCTGAAGTAGAGAGCCTATGAGATTAACCCACAATGAAAAAGCATGGTTTAGAGCGCAGTTCCCGGCGTTAGTCCAACCGCGTCCTGAAGAGAGTCACAAAGGGACGTTTGGTACGCTCCATATTATTGGAGGTGGGATCGGTATGACAGGAGCGCCGGTTCTAGCTGGCATGGCAGCTTTAAAGAGTGGCTGCGGTAAGGTGATTTTGGGGCTTAATCAAGCGCCTTTAACGCTCTCTTTGGTGGCAATGGCTCCTGAATTGATGTTGCGTGAGGCGAAAGATCTCATGAATGAGAAGAGCGCGAGCGCTTGGGTCTTTGGTTGTGGCTTAGGTGTTGATCATTCAGCACAAGCTTTGATGGCGCTTCTTTTAAGGGAGATTTCAGCTTATCAACCACTGTTGATTGATGCCGATGGACTCAATCTCTTATCGGAGATGTGGAATATTGATGGAGAGATAAATTGTGGGGAGATAGGATTAGGTGCACAATCGGTTTTAACTCCTCATCCTAAAGAGGCAGCAAGATTATTAGATATTTCCGTTACTGAGATTCAATCTGATAGAGAGGGAGCCGCGAAGCGATTAGTGGAGAAGTTTGGTTGTTGGGTGATCTTAAAAGGGCACCATACGCTCATCGCCTCTCCTACTCAAGAGATTTGGCGCAATGAGACCGGCAATAGTGGCTTAGCTACCGCAGGAAGTGGCGATCTGCTCTCAGGGATTATTGGGAGTCTATTAGCACAAAATATTCCGATGATGGAAGCGGTTCGCGGCGGTGTTTGGCTCCATGGGAAAGCAGCTGATCTTCTGGTTGTTAAGGGTATTGGGCCCATTGGTTTAACGGCTCATGAAATCATTGATGAGGTACGAATGTTGAGAAATCGATTAGTTCTCTCTTATGCGTGATAAAAATCAATCCACCATGATCGTATGATCGAGCAATAAGGTTTTATGTGAAACATATCGATAAAAAAGATTCCCATCGCGCCTCTTACCATTCTCTTAAAAGAGTGGGAGGAGCGCTACTTCTGCTTCTTCTCATCTCTCTTGTGGGAACAGCGCTCTATTTTCATGATCGTTTATGGTTATTACCGAAATATTTTGAGTCAGGTGAGACATCGCCGGTGGAGATAGAGAAAGAGAGGGATCCACATTTTTCCCCAGTAGATCTGGAAGCTCGTGCATTAGAGGCCTATCAATATGCGAAAGCACATGATTTTGATTTGGAACATGCGATTTTGATCGATTATGGTCGTCATTCTGGGAAGAATCGTTTCTTTGTTTGGAATTTTACAGGCAATCGCGTTGAGATTGAGAGTCTTGTCGCCCATGGTTATGGTAATCAAGGATTTGAGAGTAGCAATCAAGAGATTGTCTTTAGCAATACGCCCAATAGTTACGCCTCTTCCCTTGGGAAATATCGTATTGGGGCGCGTGCGCCGAGTCGGTGGGGGATCAATATTCACTATAAGATGCATGGTTTAGAACCGACGAATGATAAGGCTTTTGAACGTTATATTGTTCTGCATTCTTTTGAGATGATTCCTGATGAGGAGCAATATCCTGCTTATCTGCCGATGGGATTTAGCCAAGGATGTCCTGTGATCGATAATGGTACGATGGTGAAGGTTGATCAGTTATTGCAGCATAAAGAGAAGCCGGTGTTACTTTGGGCTTACTATTTAGAGTAAGCGTGGTGAGCGTTATTAAGTGGTAAAGCGTCTCTGCTATTTGGCCTACTATTCTGGCTTTTTTCTCATCATTTGATAGAGGATTTAGCCTAAGACTTAAAAAAACTTTCTGTAAAAAAAAGAGCTTACCGCAATAGCGGTGAAAAAATATTGTATAAGAAAAGGGATCTCGTTATGATGAAATGCTTCTAAGGCATGAAGCATTGATTGTCTAAAAGCACGTAAAACTCTCATCTTTGAGAGGGACGTGTTTTTTTTTGCCCTAAAAAAGTGAAATGATAAAGCGTGAAATGAAAGTACAGCTCAATCACAGCTCAGTCAAAGTTCAATCAGAGTTCAATCAGAGCTTAATTAAAACACAATACAATATAGAGATGGAGAAAGAAGAGAAATGATAAATCCTGCGGCATTGGTATTAACAGATGGCTCAATTTTTAGAGGAGAGAGTGTTGGCGCTGAAGGTGAAGTGATCGGGGAATTGGTTTTTTATCGTAATGCCACAGGATATCAGGAAGCTTTAATAGATCCTGCTTGTGCTGGTAAAATCGTGACCTTTACTACTTCCCATATCGGAAATACCGGAATCAATGATCAGGATAATCGTTTTGCATCGATAGCGCCCTCTGCTGTTGTGATGCGAAGTCTCTCTCTTATTCCCTCCCATTTTCGAAGTCGGGAATCTTTTTCTGATCTTTTGCGGCGACGAAATATTATCGCACTCTCCGGGATCGATACTCGGGAATTGAGTCAACGCGCATTAAGTGCCGGCATTCTACTAAGCTGTATTATCACCGGCAACTATAGTGATCGAGAGCTACAAGAGAAGGCCGCACAATCTTTTGCCAAGAGAGAGTCCACTCTTCTGACCACTTTTTCTAATTTAAGTAATCATCCATTAGAGGCATAAGGGGGAGCATCATGCCAAAACGTCAAGATTTAAAATCGATTCTTATTATTGGTGCCGGCCCTATTGTAATCGGTCAAGCTTGTGAATTTGATTATTCAGGTGCGCAAGCATGTAAAGCAATTAAGGAGGAGGGGATTCGCGTCATCCTTGTCAACTCTAATCCGGCAACGATTATGACCGATCCGGAGCTTGCAGATGCCACCTATATTGAGCCGATTGAGTGGCAGACAATTGCTAAAATTATCGCAAAAGAGCGTCCCGATGCGATTTTGCCAACGATGGGTGGGCAGACGGCACTCAATTGTGCGTTAGATCTCAGTCGTCATGGGATATTAGCAAAATATGGAGTGGAGCTTATTGGGGCCACAGAAGATGCGATCGATAAGGCGGAGGATCGAGGTCGCTTTAAAGAGGCGATGGAGAAGATCGGTTTAAAGTGCCCGCAAGCATTTGTTGTTCACTCCATGGAGGCGGCATTTGAGGCGCAGAAGAGAGTAGGTTACCCCACATTGATTCGTCCCTCTTTTACTATGGGGGGAACAGGAGGTGGTATTGCGCATAATGAAGCGGAGTTTATCACCATTTGTGAGCGAGGATTTGAAGCTTCTCCTACACACGAGTTATTAGTTGAGCAATCAGTCCTCGGTTGGAAAGAGATTGAGATGGAAGTTGTACGGGATAAAAAAGATCACGTTATGATTATCTGCTCCATTGAGAATTTTGATCCTATGGGGGTTCATACCGGCGATTCGATTACGATTGCACCGGCACAGACCTTAACAGATTCGGAATATCGAGCGATTCGTGAGGCGACTTTTGCTATTATTCGAGAGATTGGGGTTGATACGGGGGGCTCTAATGTTCAGTTTGCCGTAAATCCCGCGAATGGTGAGTTGGTGGTAATTGAGATGAATCCACGCGTCTCCCGCTCATCTGCGCTTGCTTCAAAAGCAACAGGATACCCCATTGCGAAGATGACCGCTAAGTTAGCGGTGGGTTATACGCTCGATGAACTCAATAATGAGATTGTTGGTGATGCTCTTAGTGCTACTGTGGAGCCTGTAATCGACTATGTTGTAACAAAGGTGCCCCGTTTCGCTTTTGAGAAATTTCCTAAAGCGAATGATCGGCTCACCACACAGATGAAGTCGGTTGGCGAAGTCATGGCGATGGGGCGAACCTTTCAAGAGTCGTTACAGAAGGCGCTTCGAGGTTTAGAGGTCGGTTTGTCAGGGCTTAATCCGCGAACAAGATCAGAAGCAAGCGTGATTGCCGAATTAGCGATGCCGGGACCGGAAAGATTACTCTATGTTGCCGATGCTTTTCGTTTAGGAATGAGCCGGGAGGAAGTTCATCACTATTGCCAAATCGATCCGTGGTTTTTGGCACAAATTGAGGATCTGATTATCGAAGAGCAACAACTCGAGAGAGAAGAGTTGCGAGATCTCAATTTTGAGCGTCTACTGCAATTGAAGCGTAAAGGATTCTCTGATCATCGTATTGCGACATTATTAGATATGAAAGAGTCCCATATTCGCGCATTGAGAAATGAGTATCAACTTCATCCCGTCTATAAACGTGTTGATAGTTGTGCCGGGCGTTATCCTACGGATGTGGCTTATCTCTACTCAACTTATGAAGCATATTGCGAAGCCCGTGTGAGTGATCGCCGTAAAATTATGATCTTAGGGGGAGGTCCTAATCGAATTGGGCAGGGGATTGAGTTTGATTATTGCTGTGTACATGCTTCTCTTGCGCTTCGAGAATCAGGCTTTGAAACGATTATGGTCAATTGTAATCCAGAGACTGTGTCGACCGATTTTGATATCTCCGATCGTCTCTATTTTGAACCGCTCACATTAGAAGATCTTTTGGAGATTATTCGTATCGAAAAACCTGAAGGGGTGATTGTGCAATATGGCGGGCAGACACCGCTTAAATTGGCAAAAGCCTTAACTGCTAATGGTGTTCCCATTATTGGAACATCGGCTGCAAGTATCGATTTAGCGGAAGATCGGGAACATTTTCAAAAAATTGTGGATCAACTCGGCTTAAAGCAGCCTGAAAATCGTATCGCTCACCATAATGATGCAGCACTACAGTTAGCTGAGGAGATCGGTTACCCATTAGTCGTCCGCCCATCTTATGTTTTAGGTGGCCGGGCGATGCAGATTGTTCATTCTAGTGAAGAGTTAACACAATATATGGTGGAAGCGATTGAGGTATCTGAAGAGACGCCGATCTTATTAGATCATTTCTTAGATCACGCTATTGAAATTGATGTTGATGCTGTCTCTGATGGTGTTGAGGTTATCATCGGTGGAATGATGGAGCATATTGAAGAGGCGGGTGTTCATTCTGGTGATTCAGCCTCCATTTTGCCACCTCACTCCCTTAATCGGGATATACAAAAAGAGATAGAGCAGCAGACAAAAGCGTTAGCTAAAGCGCTCAATGTTGTGGGATTGATGAATGTTCAATTTGCCGTTCAAGATGGTATCGTCTATCTATTAGAAGTCAATCCTAGAGCCTCAAGAACAGTCCCTTTTGTTAGCAAAGCGACATCGCTTCCGTTGGCAAAAATTGCCGCTAGGGTCATGGCGGGTATCTCCCTTAAAGAGCAGGGAGTGACCAGCGGGATAGAGCCCCCTTATTACGCTGTTAAAGAGGCGGTATTTCCTTTTAATAAATTTGCAGAAGTGGATGTTATTTTAGGACCAGAGATGCGCTCAACTGGTGAGGTAATGGGGATAGGAGAGAGTATCTCAAGCGCCTATTTAAAAGCGCAATTAGGTGCGGGTGAACGACTTGTTAAAAAGGGGAAGATCTTCTTATCGGTACAAGATCGTGATAAAGCGTTATTGAAGAGAGTCGCCAAAAACTTTATCGATCAAGGTTACTCTCTAGTAGCAACAGAGGGAACGGCCGATTTTCTTCATCAAGCGGGATTCTCGGTAGCATCGATTGCAAAAGAGGCAGGAGATCATCTTCCGATTCTTGAGATGATTAAAGCAGGTGAAATTGCATTGGTGATCAATACCGTTGAGCGAAACCCTCAGGCAATCGAAGCGAGTTATCAGATCCGCCGGAGCGCACTAAATCATCGTGTCCCTTATTACACAACAATTGCCGGGGCCAAAGCGGTGAGCGAAGGAGTTGCAAATTTAGATCATCTTGAAGTCGCCTCTCTTCAAGAGCATCATCAGACTTTAAAGGTCTAACTACAAAAAGATCGGCTGAATATCGTCTAAAGATCGATAGAAGATCGATTGAAGATTGATTAAAAGATTATAAAGTAGGTTATAAAATCCTCAAAATAGTGCATTTTAATGGACTATTTTTGAGGATTTTTTAGTATCGCTTTTTTTATAAAAAAAGAGGAAAAGCACGGTTATATCGTTATTTGTGATTTTTAGTATATTATTTTATAAATGGGGAATAAGGGAGTTATTGATTGACTTACATTATTATTTCACTTAATTTTTAAAAAAGAGAAAGTTGCATGCAACATATTTCATAATCTGTTAGCAGATGGATTAATTAAGATTATAAAAAGTGAACGACTAATCACCTATAAGTAAAAGCTTTATAGAGCTTTATAGAGCTTTATAGCGAGTTCTAGCGGGTTATATAGGGAGAGTTGTTGAGAAAAATAATAGAAGTCAGAAAGTTAAATATTGAAGGAGCGGATATGTGTCAATTTCATCTACCAAGAGAGTATAAAATTAAACCGAGTCCATGGGGACCTGATGATCAAATAGGGCGTCTTAACTGGATTACAGATGAGAGTCGTGCGCGGGTAATGGAAGCGATCAATCCGATAAAATCGTATGATATTTCAGTCGATTATTTTATCGGTATGCCTTCATGGGCTGGTGCAGGAGATCCCTCTTTCCAGATCTGGATGACCCATACACCCAAGGGGAATGTGAATGATGACTTGATGCCGGTAAGCAAGGAGTCGAAGCAACTTATTGGCTATTCAGGAGATGCATTTACAATGTATACCCATTGTGGAACACATATGGATACCTTGAATCATTTTGGTTATGGGGATCAGATCTGGAATGGTTATTCAGAAGCAGAGGATTTAGGGAGTCGTCACTGGAATAAATGTGGTCCAGAAAACTTCCCCATTATCTGTGCAAGAGCAGTCCTATTAGATGTTGCTGGAGCTTTAGGGGTTGATCGACTTCCTGAATCTTACGGCATTGGGCAAGCAGATCTTGAAAAAGCGATAGCGCTACAGAACGTTACGATACAGCAAGGTGATATTGTGATGATTCGCACCGGGCAGATGACAGTTTGGCCCGATCGAGAACTCTATCTAAATAATTCTCCCGGCCTTAATATCGAGGGTGCTCAATTTTTGGTAGGATTAGGTGCGATGATTATAGGTGCTGATAATATCGCACTTGAGCAGACACCATCTGCAGAACCTGATAATTACTTCCCAGTACATACCTATCTCTTTGCAGAGGCGGGCGTGACTATTTTAGAAGTTCTCAATCTTGAAGAGCTAGCGCGTGATCGAGTCTATGAGATGGCTTTTATTGGAAGAGCGATGCCGATTAAAGGGGCGACAGGCGCACCGATTCAGCCGGTAATTTTTCCATTGAAACATTCTTTGGCAGAGTAATAGTTAAGCGTGGGTAGAGAAGAGAGAAATGGTCGAGTTACGATCGATCAGAAGTCGATCAGAGGTCGATCAGAAGTTGACTAGAGAGGGGGGAGTAATAATGAAGCGATATCGAACAGTACGTGCATTGCATGAGGCTTACCGTGTAGGGGAAACAACTCCTTTAGCGTATACAGAGTCTCTCTTAGCAGAAGCGGAGAGTGATCATTATGAGCGGGGAACATTTACTGCGATTTTGCGAGAGCGTGCTTTAGCAGAGGCCGCTGCAAGTAGTGAGCGGTGGGCGCAAAGTACCCCTCTTGGTCTCTTTGATGGTGTTCCGCTTGTCTGGAAGGATCTTTTTGATATTGCCGGCACTCGAACAACGGCTTCTTCCCTTGCTTATCTCGATGCTCCGGTAGCGGAGCGGGATGCTGCTGCGGTTGCCTTTTATAGCGCTCAAGGTGGCGTCAATTTAGCAAAGGTTGGATTGTCTGAATTTGCCTACTCAGCTTTAGGGATTAATCCTGGCTTAGGAACACCTGCAAATGCTGCGACTTCCGGCGAACGTCGGATCCCCGGAGGCTCATCAAGTGGAACGGCAGTTGCCGTGAAAAAAGGCTTGGTATCAATAGGAATGGGGACAGATACGAGTGGCTCAATCCGTATTCCGGCAGCTTTTCAAGGACTCTATGGCTATAAGCCTAGTGGTGATTTCTACCGAGATACTGCTGGCATTATGCCTCTCTCAACAACTTTAGATACTTTTGGTCCAATCGCTGCTTCATTACAAGATTGTTACGATCTCTATCGCCTCTTTAATCAACAGCCACCTCAATTATTAGAGCAGGTTTCAGCAGAGAGATCTGATGGTGGAGTGCCTCTTCGCTATTGTGTTCCCACCAATATATTTAAGTGGGAGGTCGATCAAGATGTCCTCGATTGTTTTGAGCAACTTCTCTTACAATTAGAGAGAGGGGGCTATACTATTGAGCGCATTGATGTTCCGGCAATAGATGCAGTTGCAGATATTATGGATCGCTATGGAACTTTTGCAGCTGCTGAGTCGAGCTATTATCATCGAGCATTATTACAAGATGAACGCCGGCAGAAGATCCATCCTCGTGTTTTGACTCGAATGGCAAGGGCTAATTCGATGAGTGCCGTAGATTACTTAACGTTACAGGCAAAGAGAAGTGAGTATCTCTCCTTAATGCGTAAGAATTATCCTTCAACTCTCTTTTTAATGCCGACAGTAGCGATGGAAGCACCCTTATTAGCGCCTTTAGAGGAGGATGATGAAGCCTTCTTTCGTGAGAATTTGCGTGCGATGAGATTGACGGTCGTAGGTAATTTTTTAGCTTGGGATAGCATTACATTACCGATGGGGGTCGGTGATGAAGGTTTGCCGTTAGGATTGATGGTCTCTAATAATGGATCAGATCCTGATCTACTCTTTGATGAAGCAACAAAGATTGATCGATTGATTTAAGAGATGATGGGCTGTTCTGTTGAGCTCTGTTTAGAAAATAGCCTCTGATGAAATATTGCGCATAAAAAGTTTTGACACTAGAAGAAAATCACGTATACTTACTTTCGTCGATCAGGACACTCAATGAAAATTGAGTAAGCATATAAGCTTCTATTTGGGTGCTTAGCTCAGCTGGTAGAGCATCGCCCTTACAAGGCGAGGGTCGGGGGTT
>SJXN01539645.1:58-16414 GCA_006408545.1 Alcelaphus buselaphus | reverse complement strand
TCTTTAACCCCTCATCTTCTGGGCGTTTAAACATAATATTCATACTCTGAACCGCCTGCCCTGCAGCCCCTTTGATAAGGTTATCAATAGCCGAGATCACGATCACTTTTCGTCGCTTTTCATCTACTCGCAGAGCAATATCACAAAAGTTGGTACCGCGTACATGGCTCAACTCTGGCAACCCTTTGCGCACACGGATAAAAGGTTCATCGCGATAGAACGCTTCATAGAGTTTGTAAGCATCCGCTTCGCTAAAGCTTTTATCATCAGCAAAATCGAGATAGATCGTTGAAAGAATCCCTCGATTAAGTGGTAAAAGATGGGGAGTAAAGAGAACGGCAATGCCCTGAGGATCATCCTGCAACTTTGCTAACTCTTTCTCCATCTCTGGTGTATGGCGATGATTAAGAAGCCCATAAGGCTTGAAGTTCTCATTCACTTCGCAAAAGAGAGAGGTTGTTTTGGCATCTCTGCCGGCACCTGTTGTTCCTGTTTTAGAATCGACAATAAGATCAGGCTTCACCCACTGATTGGCAATAAGGGGGGCAGCACCTAAAATCGCTGATGTTGGAAAACAGCCAGGAGAAGCGACAATCGGCGCATCAACAATTCTCTTTCGGTGTAACTCCGGCATTCCATAAACGGCAAGATGGCTAATATCTGTTGCCTGATGCGTCACCTTATACCAAGACTCATACTGCTTGATATCTTCAAAGCGGAAATCTGCACCAAGATCGATCACCTTAACACCAGCGGCATAGGCCTCTTTTGTTAATCCTTGCGATAAACCATGAGGCAAAGCCATAAAGAGAAGATCGATCTCATCTAGTCGCGCCATAAAATCACGATCTTTCAGAAGCGTATGATCTAAACGCCCTTCATAGTTAGGATAGACTTCAGCAATATTCATATCAGCGTAAGATTTTGAAGAGAGAAGCCTTATCTCTACCTCGGGATGCTGCTCTAATAACCACAATAGCTGCTGGCCGGCATAACCCGTCACCCCGATAATTCCAACCCTGATCATTTCCTCTCCTAATTGATGTTGTCGATCCTTCGATCTGCTTTAACTTGATGCACACAACTTAATGCATATAACTTAATGCCTATAACTTGATGCCTATAATTTATACGATGATAGCGCTATAATTATTTTCATAGGTGCTCATTTTTCATAGCTCCATTTTCATAGACCCTTTTCGTAGCGTCATTAGACAGCTTCGCTGAGCCTGAGCATTATTCTTCTTATCCTTCAATGTAGCAGGTGTTATTCTCTTTGAAAAGAGGTGATCTCTTTTAATTTTAGCCATCATCTCTTTTGACGATAACTTGATATAATCTCCCAAATAATGCGCCACTTCATGGTAAAATCACTCCCACTGTTGAATTAGGGATCGCGCTTGGGAGAATTCTCTCTTTAGGTCAATTATCGATCCTGTTATCGCTCAATTGCACAAAGGAATTAAAAAGCAATCGTATGAAGAAGCTACTCTTAGTGAAAACCTCCTCCATGGGAGATCTTATCCATACTTTTCCGGCATTAACCGATCTTTCAAGAGCGTGCCCTCATCAATATGAGATCACTTGGGTAGTAGAGGAATCCTTTGTCGATATTGCCAAAATGCATCCTATGACAAAGGAGGTGATTGTTTTTGGCAGTCGCCGTTGGAAAAAGCATCCTTTAAAACGAGAAACATGGCAAGAGTTCACCACATTCAAAAGCGCTTTACGCCAGTATCAGTGGGATCTAATCGTCGATTGCCAAGGTCTGATTAAGAGCGCTATTATCACCAAAATCGCCGCTCAAAAAGGGAGTATCCCCACTTACAGCTACGCAAAAGAATCGATCCGCGATCCTTTTGCTGCCCGTTTTTATCAACATGGAATTGCCGTTGAGAAGGGATTAACAGCGATTGAACGGAATCGTCAACTCTTTGCGGGGATCTTCCATTACACAATCGATACACCAGTTGATTTTGGAATCCAACATTGGCAGACGCGATCACCATTAACGCCTGATCGTCCTTTTGCCGCACTCATTCATGGCACGAGTGCAGAAAATAAAGAGTGGCCCGAAGAGCGTTGGATCTCCATTGGGAATTGGCTCGATGAGCAGGGGATCGCCTCTATTCTCTTTTGGGGAAATGAGCGTGAAAAAGTACGCGCAGAACGATTAGCAGAAGAGATTCCGGGGGCCATCTTAATGCCTAAAGTCTCTATTGCAGAAGCGGGATTAATCCTCTCACAGGCAACGCTCATTATCGCCGTAGATACCGGTTTTGCACATCTTGCCAATACGCAAGATCGCCCACTGATTGGACTCTTTTTAGGAAGTGACGCTCACTATGCCGGCGTTATTCCCACCGCAAATAATCCCCATGCCATCAATTTAGGGGGAAAAGGGGAAAATCCAGAAGTGCTAGAGGTGATCCGCGCGATTGAATCGTTCCAAATTTTGCCCGAGTACCCGACAGAATAGCGATACGCTTAGATCAGCGAAAAGAGATAGAGAAATCCATTGAGCGCCGCCACACCCACAATCACGCTCAAAAAGACATTGCGCCAACGACCATAACTTGCCAATACCAGCAGGAGCGCTAATATTTTAGCGATAATAGCAGAGAGATCAGGTGCGAAAAAATCGATCTCCATACTATGGATAATTAAGACCGCCATAACACTCAACGGAAGAGCGTAATTGAGATAACGCAATAGATGGGAATCGAGAATACGCTTAGGAACAAATGTTGGAAATGCGCGTAAAATGAAGGTGATCACCCCCATCGCAATAATCGCGACTATCAGGGCGCTTATCGTCATATTTCCCATTAGAGAGCCTCCCTTTTTGATTGAAGTGCTGCACGTAGAAGAATAAAGAGAACCGCAAAGAGTAGTGTTAAGATCAAGACATATTTAGGAGCAACCACCAACATCACAAGGTAGAGACCCACAGCAATCAATGAGGGCCACCAGATCCGTTTACTTCGCATCTGTTCAAACCATAAAATGACAAAGAGTGCCGGCAATGCAAATTCTAAATTAGGAACCCATTGCGCTAACTCTTCACCTGCAATAATTCCCACGATGGTCGCGGCAACCCAATAGCCGTGAACTAAAAGAGAAATTTTTGGAAAGAGCCCTCGTTGCTCCTCTTTTGTGAGACTCGTCATAACCGAAAAACACTCATCTGTTAAACAGAAGAGGCAGTATGCGCGTTTTAGAGGATTTTTAGGGAGAATATCCACTAAGGGGAGTGCATAGAAAACATGACGTAAATTGATCACCAAAGTATTGGCGCTAATATTGAGAAGCCCGGCACCCGTGGAGATCAAAGGAATTGCCGCATATTGTGCAGCCCCAGAGAAGACGACAATAGAGATCAGGATCGACATCCACCAAGGAATCCCGGCAACACTCGCTAAAACACCAAATGCCATCCCTGCCGGCGCATATCCCATCGCAACAGGTGAGGTCACCTTTAATGCTCGCTTCCAGCTAAAAGCTTGCGAGTCTCTCTCTTCAACCACCAATTTTTAAACTCCTTCCTTATCCTGAAAAATAGCTCTAGAGATCATGAAACTCACAGAGCTTATAGAGAGGGATCGCTTCCCTCTTTTATAGTTTTTCTAAATTACTTTTCTAGATAGTCTTTCTAGATAGTCTTTCTAGATCATTGCTAGATTGTTTCTAGATCGCTTCTATATTATTTTTCTAACTATATTTTTTCTAACTATAGTTCTAAATTATTTCTAAATTGTTTTTTAAGATTTTCCCCTTCAATGACTCTCTACGATCTCTGCTGATGAGCGCTCTGCTGCAACTGCAACGGATCGAGATAGTACTCTAGATGACCTACCAGATGCTCTGTGACCTCTGACAACGAAATTGTAGGAACAAAATCGATCATCTGAATCACCTCAAGCCCCTGATATCCACACGGATTGATCCCAGAAAATGGTGTCAAATCCATCGCGACATTAAGGCTCAATCCATGATAGACCGAGCCCTTTCGAATACGTAATCCTAATGCGGCAATCTTTTTTCCATCCACATAGACACCTGGCGCTGAGATATCTCCGCTCCCTTCAATCCCATAATCAGCTAAAGTTGCGATCACGGCATTCTCTAGCGCGCGGATCAATGAGCGAACACCACAACCTCGTTTCTTAAAGTCGATCAAAGTATAGACTACAAGCTGCCCGGGACCATGATAGGTGACCTGCCCTCCACGATCGACCTGGACAATAGGAATCATCGCCGGATTTAAAATATGTTCCGGCTTCCCGTTTTGCCCTTGTGTATAGACAGGAGGATGCTCCACAACCCATAACTCATCAGGGGTCTCCTCCACTCTATTCTCTGTAAATTGCTTCATCTCCTCATAAACTTCTTGATAAGGAGCAAGCCCTAAATAGCGCACAATCATTAAATAACCATCTTCTCACTGATGACAAATGAATTTATTGTACCTGAAATTGGGGCATCTGCGCAGATTCTCTTTTTCTCCCACCAATAAAGAGATAGATCACCGGCACGACGATTAAAGTTAGGAGTGTTCCAATACTCATCCCCCCAACGATAACCCAACCGATCGCTGATCTCGACTCAGCACCTGCCCCGACAGAGAGCGCAAGCGGCACTGAACCTAAAACCATCGCGCCAGTTGTCATTAAGATCGGACGAAGTCGTAACGTTGCCGCTTCAACAATCGCTTCTCTCTTTGAAATACCGGTTGCTCGAATCTGATTAGCAAACTCAACAATTAAAATCCCATGCTTTGTAATCAAGCCGACCAATGTGACAAGACCAATCTGACTATAGATATTGATCGATCCACCGGAGAGATAGAGCGCACCTAAAGCACCAAATCCCGCTAAAGGAACAGAGAGAAGAATAATAAAAGGGTCGATCCATGACTCAAATTGTGCCGCTAGCACAAGATAGATAAAGAGTAGTGCCATAACGAAGATAAAGATCATCGAAGAACCTGACTCTAAAAATTCTCTTGATGAACCTTGATAATCGAGCATGGCATCAGGGATCACCTCACGGATAATCTCTTCTACAAGTGCAATGCCCTCTCCTTGCGATACTCCTGATTGCAAGTTGGCAGAGATCGTCACAGAACGGAGCTTATTAAAGTGACGTAAATTTTGGGGCGCGATAGTCTCTGTTACTGTCACTATATTGGACAATGGCACCATCTCCCCATATTTTGAACGGACATAGATCCCTTCTAAATCTTTAGGCTGACTCCGTTTTTGTGGATCAACCTGCACCATCACATCGTACTGCTCAGCGCCCTCTTTAAAACGCGTCACATTGCGCCCCCCTAAAGCAGATTCTAACGTTCTTCCAACAACAGAGACATCAATCCCTAAAAGCGCTAACTTCTCACGATCAACTGCTACCTCTAATTGTGGAGTATTCATTCGAAGATCATTATCAGGAGAGATCAAGAGATCATTTTCGCGCATGCGCTCCATAATCTCTGTGACCTGCTGATCGAGCTTTTGAAAACTCTCATTAGAGCGAATGACAATCTGTACATCTTTAGAATCGCCTCGCTGTCCTAAAGATTGGGGATTACTGGCAAAAACGCGCAAACCGAGAGCAATATCTTGAAAACCTCGATTGAGTCGCGAGGTGATCTCCATCTGTGATTCCTCTCGATCATCCCAATCCGGTAGAGTGACAAAGCCTAAAGCCCCCATTGAGATTCCAGAGATCGCATAGACCACCGTCCCATCATCTAAGTTATCGAGAAGATACTCCTCCACTTCAGAGAAGTAACGATCAGTAAAATCGACTGTTGCGCCTTCCGGCGTAATCGCTGCCACACGAATCATCCCTCGATCTTCTGTCGGCGAAAGTTCCTGCGGTAACATTTGATAGAAGAGATAAGCGCCCCCTAAGCAAGCCACCATTCCCACTAAAACAAGATAGCGAAATTGCAGACAGAGACGGAGAATACGCCCATAAAACTGTGTCATCCCCTCTAATAGAGACTCGATCCATTGTGAGATGGATGCAAAAAAGCGCCCAATACCCCCCTTCTTCTGACTACTATTTTCTGGTTTGAGAAGACGGGAACACATCATCGGGGAGAGGGTTAACGCCGTAAACCCTGAAATTAAGACGGTAATGGAGAGCGTTACGGCAAACTCCACAAAAAGTTGCCCGATACGTCCTTGAGTAAAGGTCAGTGGCAAGAAGACCGCCGCGAGTGTAATCGTCATTGCAATAATGGCAAAACCGATCTCATTTGATCCTTTAAAAGCAGCCTCGATGGGTGATAATCCTTCGGCAATATGCCGATGAATATTTTCTAACATCACAATAGCATCATCGACGACCAGCCCGATCGCTAGAACAAAGGCTAGAAGCGTTAAGGTGTTAATCGAATAGTTAAGAAGATACATCGCAAAGAGCGTTCCGATCAGAGAGATCGGTACCGTCACCATCGGAATTAGTGTTGCACGCCAATCTCGTAAAAAGAGGAAGATAATCACTCCAACGAATAGAAGCGCCTCTACAATCGTATTGTAAACGGAGCTTAATGACTTATTGATAAAGACCGATGAATCTGAGGTAACAGCGATAGAGACATCTCCCGGGAGAGATTCTTCAAGTTGGGGTAAAAGAGCACGGATATCGGCTGATAATGTTAAAGGATTGGCAACTGACTGCTTAATAACCGCAACCCCTACCCCTGGCTTTCCATTAAGGCGCGGACGAGAAGTTTCATCAACACCACCTAACTCCACTAATGCAACATCACTTAACCGGACAATCGGACGATTCTCCTCTGCGGCATTATCGGCAACTTTTATAATGATATTACGAAACTCTTCTACTTGGTTAAGATCGGTTCGGGCAACAATTGAGAACTCTTGGGTCGAACTCTTAATGGTCCCTGCCGGAATCTCCACATTCTGCGCGCGAAGTGCAGCTTCCACATCACTAACAGTCACATCGAGAATCGCTAATTTTTGTGGATCGATCCAGACACGCATCACCGGTTCTCGCCCACCCCAAAGTGTCACATTGGCAACTCCTTCCAATAACTCAATCTGCGGTTGGACAATCGTTTCGATCATCTTTGTCAATTCAATCGCATTATATTGATCGCTTGAGAGCGCTAAAATCACTACCGGATCGGCATCAGAATCACTCTTTTGAATAATAGGGTCATCCACCTCATCGGGTAGCCCTCGCTTTGCACGAGCAACACGATCTCGCACATCATTGGCCGCTTCCTCAATATTTTTAGTGGGATTGAAGGTAATATTGATCGAGGAGAATCCTCGGCGGGAATCAGATTGAATAAAGTCGATACCATCAATACTTGTGACCGCATCCTCAATCACTTTTGTGACCTGAGTTTCAACAATCTCAGGACTTGCTCCCTGATAACTCGTTCGAATACTAATTACCGGCACATCAATATCGGGATACTCTCGAATCGAGATGCGATCTAAGCCGATCAAACCTAATAGAATTAAGAGGATGTTGATAACAATCGCAAAGACAGGACGTTTAATGGAGGTATCAGATAACTTCATTCTCTTACTCTCCTGCTGTTGCCGGCTGAACGGATCTTGTTTCGGATGCTGTTTCGGATGATTTTTCCACCCCAAACTCATCGACTTCTGAGACCTTAAGTTCTGCATTACCTAACTGCTGAAAAGTCGCTCCCGAGGCATCCTTCATCTTTGCGCCCTCTTTTAGACGAATCTGCCCCGCTTTAACAACAACATCATCCGGCTGCAATCCTGAAAGGATCTCTACATTAAAAGCGGAACGTTCACCAATCTCTACGGGTACCAATTCAGCGATATAGACTCCTGCTTCATCGCTTGCTTTCGCGCGATAGACAAATTGAGAGCCTTCAGAGGCAAAGATCGACTCTTCCGGAATAATAATCACTTTGTAATTGAGAGGAACAAGAAGATTGAGTCGCGCAAAGGAGCCGGCAATCAAGGTTTGATCTTCATTATGAAAGCTCGCTAATACCGTTAAAGAACGGCCTTTCTGCTCAATTTCTGGGCTTACGGCATAGACTTCCCCTGTAAAGAGTCGGTTGGGATAATTATCCACTGTAAAATGAACATTTTGCCCCTTCTCTACCACATGGGCGACACGCTCAGGAATATTAAACTCTAGACGGAGTAGATCAATATTTAAAAGTCGGACAAGATCGGCCCCCGCTTGGACATAATCCCCTACCTCAACACTCTTTAAACCCACCGTACCACTAAAGGGGGCATAGATAAAACGGCGTTCATATTTAGCTCGTGAGATCTCCTCATTAGCGACCGCTTGCTCATACTCTGCTTGCGCAATATCTCGAGCTTGAGCAGTCGACCCACCGCGAGCGGCCAGTAATCGATCTAAATTCTGTTTAGCCAATTGACGTTTCGCTTCTCGCTCCTTCAATTCAGCAGCTTCAATTGCTGAATCAAGCTCAATAAGAAGATCACCCTCTTCAACACTCTCTCCCTCTTTAAAAGCGATTTTAACAATACGCCCTGCGGCTTCAGGGCGAATCATTGCTTCTTGATAAGGATAGAGAACACCCACTGCGTAGATCTCTTCATACTTATCTTCTAATAAGACCTCAGTTAACTCGACATGAGTCACTTTTGCCCATGCAGAAGTAGGTAATATGAGTAAGAGAGTACTCCATAATAATGCAACGACAACCGATCTATATGCGCTTAACATCTACAAGTTCCCATCTAATTAAGTGGTATTGAATTGGTTCATCTTAAAATTGACCTTATAAGAATCCAGGATTCATCTAGATCAATAATATTTGTAATATCTGTAATATTTTTAAGATTTATAAAATTTATAAGATTTGATAATGATGATTTCTAACTTAGTATAAACTCATCTAAACCAGAAGTAGACACAATGAACCTTAAGAGAATCTTAAACTCCTCTCTTTAAGAGCATTCTTCATTCAATAAAAAAGGTTGAGGAAGGGAGAAAGATATTGATCAATACCCTGACCTAATAATTTTACCCAAAAAATCTTAACCAACAATCTTAACCAATAGGATAAATAGGATAAATAGGATAATTACTGACTTGCGATTGCGCCTCTTACAATGTTTCCCTTACGATTACTGCCCTCGCGATTACTGATCTTGCGATTACTTATTCTGCGATTGCTGATGTCACGATTATTAATCTTATAATGGCTAGTCTGATGATTGATGATCTTGAATATTTTGGCTTATTAAGGTCTCTTCATGCACCCATTCGCGCCACAGCGCAACAAGTAATGCCATCACAACAGGCCCAATAAAGAGTCCGATAATCCCCATTGTCTTGACACCCCCTACTAACCCTAAAATCGTTGGTAAGAAAGGAAGCTTAACGGATCCACCCACTAATCGAGGACGAATCGTCTTATCGACAATAAAGAGCTGCATTCCCCCCCAACAGAAGAGGATAATTCCATGAGTATACTCTCCGGTTCCGGCTAAATAGAGGGAGACCATCGTCATCGAGAGAGGAGCACCTCCTGGAATGAGAGCGAAAATACCGGTAATAATCCCCAATGTGACCGGCATAGGTGCGCCAACAAAGTAGTAGACAATACCAAAAACAATCCCCTCTCCGATAGCAATAATCACCATTCCAGAAACAGTTGAACTCACTAAAGTGGGGACAATTCGAGAAATTCTTTTCCATCTACCGGGGAAAACACGCTCTCCTACCTTATCAAGCTGCCGGCTAAAACGTCGACCATCTTTATAACAGAAGAAGAGAATAATCATCATAAATAAGATCGTAAAGCCTAAAGCACTAAAGCTCTTTGTAACAGACCGGGTAACGGTTGCGAGATACCCTAATTTGGCCAAACCGATCTCAGCAAAGAAATCATGAATTCCATTAGGCGTTCCGAGGTAAGTCATCCAGTAGGTATTAATCTGATCGCCATAAGGGAGATTTAAGACCCAATTAGGGGTTGGAATGCCAAAAGTATTCGCTTCAATTAACCAAGCGCGCAGAAGGATCACCTCACCGTAGAGATAATGAACCAGCCAAAAGAAGGGAATGATGATCACTAAAACAATAAAAGCGGTCGCAAGGGAGGCCGAGATCATCGTATTTCCCCTGCAAAACCGCACTAAATCTGAGTAAGGACGCCATGTTACAAAAGTGATAATCATCGCGCCCAATGCTGGAACTAAAAAGCCATGGAAGAAGACAACACCCAGCACTAAAATTAAGATAATAATCCACTTCGCCACTGGGTTTGCTGTCAATGCTTGCATAATTCTTCTTCCTGCTATCTATTGATGAGTATTGATAGAATTCGCCTAGACACTACGCCTTATCGGCACAACGATTTAAGCGATCTATTAAGATCCTCGATGAAGCTCATATAACTCATATAACTCATATAAAAATATATGAACTCTCTTAAAACTCTCTTAAATATGCTCAACGCTGATCACTTCATATTCGCGATCACCGCCAGGTGTTTTAATCACAATCAGATCATCAACCTCTTTTCCGATCAATGCTCTTGCAATAGGTGATGCGATCGAGAGCTTATTCTTCTTCACATCTGCTTCATGTTCACCTACGATCTGGTAAGTCACCTCTTTATCTTCTGAAAGATCGAAAAGCGTTACCGTTACACCAAAGATTATTTTACCACTATTAGGGATCTCTGTAATATCAATTACCTGTGCATTTGCCAATCTTGCTTCAAAATCGGCAATACGCCCTTCGATAAAACTCTGCTCTTCTCTTGCTGCATGGTATTCCGCATTCTCTTTGAGGTCACCATGCTCTCTTGCTGTTGCAATCGCTTCAATAACTCGAGGTCTTTGCACTTGTTTAAGTTCATCTAATTCACGACGAAGCGCTTCTGCGCCCGCTTTAGTCATGGGGTATTTATTCATTCAGTAACATCCTTTATTTTTTATTCTTATCTAAATAATTCCAAATCCAATTGATAGCTCATGTTCAGCTATCAATTGAACTATGAACTATTTTGGGATTAACTTACCACCAGCCTACATTCTCCATATCTTTCCAAGGAGCCGCCGGTGCTTTTGGCTCACCTTTTTGAAGTAACTCAATCGAGATATCATCTGGCGTTCTAAAGAAAGCCATCCAACCATCTCTTGGAGGAACATTGATTTCAATGCCGGCATCCATAGCACGCTGACACACTTCATAGATATCATCAACCTCAAAGGCTAAGTGTCCAAAAGCACGACCAATGCCATACTCCTCTTTAGAATCCCAGTTGTAGGTCAATTCAATCTCAACATCCTGCCCTTCACAAGCTAAGTAAACGAGTGTGCATTCCCACTGCGGATACTCTTTTCGACGAGTCTCTTTCAATCCTAAAATTTCAGTGAAAAACTTGATCGACTGCTCTAGATCCGTTACTCGAATCATTGTGTGTAAAAATCGCATAATATTTTCTCCTAAAAAAGATAACGGGTATGATCTATAGTCTCATACCCGTCCATTACAACATACTATTATGACATATGTGGTACGGGATTTCTCCTATCCACATATCTCTGCGATAGAAGTTTACTCTTTTTTCTCTGCAGCTTCACTCTCTACAGCTTCTTGTTCAATCGCTTCTTTTTCCACAAGCTCTGCATCTTCTGTTTCAACAGCCTTCACTTCTGGCTCTCCTACTTCTGCATCAGTTGCGCTCTCTTCAGCGACGATATCTTCAGCGGGATCATTAGCAGCAACTTCGATACCGCTCTTCGCTAACATGAAGTCTACAGTGTTGATCACCTCTTCATCTGTTAAGCGTGGGTCGCCCCCTTTCGCTGGCATCAAGTTACGACCTTTAATCGCACTTGTGTGAAGTCCATCAAGACCTCTTTCACTAAATCTTGATGCCCAAGCAGAGTTATCCCCTGTTAATGGTGCATCATTAAGCCCTGTATCATGACAGCTTGCACAGAGTGCGGCATATACATCTTGAGGAGCTTTAGCCTTTACGACATCCGATACTAAATTCCCTGTATTGACACGCCCATAGGGTGTTAAACGCTCCGCTACGAGCTCTCTATCATTAAATGGTTTACCGTTAATATCAGTATTGTTACTAATAAATTTTACAAATGAGATCACTAATACCACGACAATTGTCAATAATGATAGCGATGCTAATATAGTTAGTAACGAAAATGTAAACTTATCTGACTGCTGATTTTGCACGATCTGCTCCTAGAAAATACAAGCCATTTTTATAATTTGAATGATTCAATACCCGTCAATGATAAATCAACTTGTTATCTTTTACTAGTGTACTAAATCAAAGAAACGCGCTTTTTATTTTGCAACAATTACTTGCGCGGCTCTAATGAGTCGGTCATTTAATAGATAACCATTTTGTGCGACCGTAATGATCTGATTAGTCTCATATCCATCATGAGGAATCATTGAGATTGCCTGATGAAGTTCTGGATTGAGTTTCTCCCCTTCTGGTCTGATCTGTTTGACACCATATTTTTCACAAACCCCAAGGAGCATCTTATACATCAATTGTGATCCCTCTCTGAAACGTTTTAACTCTTCAGATGAGTTCTCATCAACTGCCTTCATCTCTAATTCCATCGCATCAATAATAGGAAGAAGGTCTTTTACAAACTTATCGAGTGCATATTTATGTGCATTAGCGACATCAATCTCTGCACGTCTTGTAATATTTTGTGCTTCGGCTACCGCACGGATATATTGATCATATAGCGCTTCTTTTTCCGCTTTTAATGTCTCAATCTCATCAGCGACATCAGTCGCATTTTCATCTTGAGCCTCTTCGAGGATCTCATCTTCTACAATCATCTCTTCTCTGTTTTCTTGAGCTTCTGTCTCAGTTAATTTCTCTTTTGTCATGACTATCTCCCATTTATCTATTGAATAATGTACAACATTATACAATGAAAATGTTGCGAATATTGCTCTCTTGTCCCAAACATCTCAACTAAAGTGATTTACAACACCTAAAGTTCAAACCCTAACATCTAAAAAACCTAACGTTTTAAAATCTTAATAAAAACTGATTAGAACCATTAAGGCTCACTAAAGTTTATTAAAGCTTATTAAAGTTCATCGAGATCATCATCGAGAAGTAGATCATCAAAACTGTCGAGATCAAACTCTTTAGCAAGCTTCTTCTGAAGTGCTCGCTCTTCTCGAATCGCCTCAATACTTCTCCACGCTTGGGATTTACTACCCTTTACATCACTTACATCAGGAACATCTTCTTCAATGATATCCTCATCATCTAATAAATCATCATCATAATCGTTAGACATCGCTAAACTCCTTCTTAAACAGCAAATATTATTTTCTCTGCATGCTTATATAATATTTAAAAATAAATGCAAGACTTTTCTAATAATTTTCTTCTCTACCGGCCCAACGACTCCAATCTTTCCGATCGAGTCGACCAATATCAATCACGATTCAAGCAAGGGGGGATTGCATAAAACCCTCTCTCTAAGTGACTTCCCATCTCCATCAACAATCTATCAACAAGATCGGCTCACAACATCATTTTGCAGCATTTTTACTGAATATAATCCCACTGCAATCTTAAGGCGAGAGAGATGAAAGAGATCTTTTAGAGTCTCTCTTTAAAATGTAAAAATTAGATGCTCGACTCATACTCATTAAGCTGTCCCTAATATGAGGATTCTATCCTCAAAGACAAGCATCTGAATAAAAAAGAGTCACTGCCATAAAAGAGGAGACGTTATCAACAAAATAGCGCACTCAAATAGCAGAAATCAGTGTATCGCTATAAAACTATAAAGAATTGTCAATTCCAGATACAATGCATGCACTCTCCCTTTTAATTATCGTTAGATTCTCGCTAAAGGCCTCTTTAAAAACAATTTATGTGAGGTTTATATGTGAAGTTTAAATAAGCTTTAAATAAGCTTTAAACGCCACTTAAATATCTCTATTAAAATGCCACTGATCAGATAGGGCTATTAAAAAACGCAAAGTGAGCCTATCAAAGAGCTATCGACCACTCATCGAATCGTCACCGACCATTTTGTAGTGATCTTTACAATAATCGAGCATTGACCGATAGTTCACCGATAATATCGGCGACTAAAAAAAGGGATTATTAAATTAAATTTAGACTCAAATCAAACAGCAGAAAGGAGCTATTTAGATATGATTTCAGGATTTGTTCTCACAGAGAATCGCTTGCACCAAATCTCAATTCAAGATCAGGATGACTTTAGAGATGAGATGATCTGGATCGATCTCGTTGATCCCACAGAGGAGGAGCGTAGCCTTGTTGAAGAACATTTTAAACTTGAGCTTCCAGAGAAAGCTGAAATCAAAGATATCGAGGCTTCCGCTCGTTTCTATGAGGATGAAGATGGGCTACATGTTCACAGCTTCTTTCTGAATGATTTTGATAATAGTGCGCGCAATATCACGGTGGCATTCTCAATTAAGAACAATCGCCTCTTTACAATCCATGAAGAGGATCTCTCCGCATTTAGACTCTATCGCCTTCGCGCAAGACAGGTTCAACTAGAGCTAACAAATGGCAGAGTTGATGTGATGAATATCCTCATTGGACTACATGAAACAGCAATTGAGCATGTTGCCGATGTTTTAGAGCGAATCTATGCCGAACTTGAAAATACAAGCCCTTATGTTTTAGCGCTTGATGAGAAAGATGATAATAAAAAAGAGAAGAAGGGAGAAAAACGTCGCCGCCTAGAATCTCAAGATGATGAGAGCGATAAAGAGCCAACAATGGAGGAAGTTCTTCAAAATATTGCCCTTCAAGAAGATATGAATGGTAAAGCACGCCTCTCTCTGATGGATACGCGTCGCTCATTCTCCTTCCTAATGAGGACCCAACTACTCAGCGAACAGCAAAAAAATGATGTCAGGGAGATTTTACAGGATCTCGAGTCATTAACAGGACACACCACCTTCCTCTTCGACAAAGTGAACTTCCTGCTCGATGCAGCTACCGGAAAGATCTCTCTTGAACAGAGTCGAATTATCAAGATCTTCTCAATTGCATCTGTTGTCTTTCTTCCACCAACACTTATTGCAAGTATCTACGGGATGAACTTCCCAATGCCGGAACTCAATTACGCGATTAGCTACCCCCTCTCTATCGGTGCAATGATTCTCTCTGGAATCGCCCCCTACCTTCTCTTTAAACGCAAAGGTTGGCTCTAACGGAAAAAAAGAGAAGCTAAAATCAATAACGCCTTCTCTCAGATCTCGATACACAACCTTAAAAATTAGAAGAACAAAAAAGAAAAAAGAGAGAGAATTACCAGAATCTAAAAACTGCTGGGAATCTCTCTCTTTCTATTGACTTAAAAAACCACTATTGTTGAGTGTTAGAGCCATCTTCTGATAGGTGACCAACGGGAACCACCTCTCCTTGCTCTACAATCATATCTAAGACATGCTTTGCAGTGCCATCCTCTGATTGATACTCTTTTAAGCGAAGACGATACTCATAATTCTCAACCGGCGTAAATCCTTCAATCTCCCCAGTATATATCTCCCACTCACTATTTTTATCTTCTCTTACCTGCAAACACCCTGCTTCTTGTTCTTCACAAGGCGTACGTTCTGCAGAGATATAGTAGAAAACTCGCTCGTAAGGCTTTGCTTTAATATCAAGATACTCACCTTGATCTAATTCAACAGGAAGATAGTGAGAGCTCTTTTCACCCGGCACCGATCCCACTAAATAAAGAGCATCTCCCTCTCTGACCATTTTGGGTGTAGAGATCATAAATTGTGAGATCCGCTCATCAAGCTTTTGTAGTTCAGGATCACACGCCATCATCGTTGAAGCTAAAGCGGCCCCTGCTCGCCCCTCTTTCACCCTAAAGGCACCATTGTCTTTAAGATAAACCTGCCCCATCAATGTATTGCAACCACCGTGTACTGAGAAGTGATGCGCCTCTTGATCTAACACCACCTTTACATCATGTTCTTTCGATAGTGGTGTAATATTCAATGTCTCTGTTGCCATCCCCACCATTGCAATACTACTTCCTAGTAATCCAGCAACGGCGATTTGACTCCATCTCTCTCTCCATCTACTCAATTTCATTACCTTTCCTCTTATTTAATAAAAGAATTAAAAGATCACTCCAACATCGAAGGGATGTAAAAAGCACCATTATTCGATTGTATCATGATTGTCTGACCATCAATCAAGTGATCAAATAAGATTAAAACCCTCTATCCTGCGCTATTATTAAACAAACGCTAAAATAAAGATGACAAATGAATTTTATTTCGTATAATAACAATCCTTGTTTAAGAGGAAGCTCAAAGACAAGTATA
>SJXN01539644.1:0-15146 GCA_006408545.1 Alcelaphus buselaphus | reverse complement strand
ACGCATCTCTAATACAGGAAACTATAATGCTAATGCGACAATTTCAGCAGATGGTAAACATTTAGCGATGATGCAGCGCAATCCAGGACAAGGTTTTGGGATTGCGGTGATGGATTTAACGACGGGTAATGTTAAACGATTAACAAATGGTGGTAAGGATGAGGCGCCTAGCTTTTCTGGTAATAGTCATATGATTCTCTACTCAGATGGCCGTGGCGGACTCAAAATTATCTCGACAGATGGTAATGTTGAGCAGCGATTCTATGGAATTGGAACCGATGTTCGCAAGCCAAGCTGGTCGCCTAATGTTCGATAGATAACAATAAAAGATTTACTACTACATAGATTTCAAGAGGGTTTAAAATGCGTAAGTTAATGATGAGAGGTATCTCCATAGCGCTATTGGGGGTTGTGGTTGCAGCTTGTAGCTCTACTGGTGGTGCTGGCGGTGTCGGGGGGACAGGTGGCCCTGGAGGCGTAGGTTATGGCTATGGTTATGGTGAAGGGCCTGCAAGTACCTATTATGATGCCGACTATGGTAAGCGTGGAACGGCGGATCGAATTATCTATTTTGATTTCGACTCAGATCGTCTACGTCGTGAATCTTATGATGTTGTTCGAGCGCATGGACAAGAGTTAAAAGCAAATCCTAATCGTGGCGTTTGGTTGGAAGGGCATACTGATGACCGAGGATCTCATGAGTATAATATGGGCTTAGGTGAGCGTCGCGCATTGAGCGTAAGAGATCTTTTACTTCAATCGGGAGCAAATCCTAATCAGATTAAAGTACGTAGTTACGGCAAGGAGATGCCAGCAGTCTCAGGATATGATGAGCGTGCATGGGCACAAAATCGCCGTGTAGAGATCGTCTACTAATCAAGGTTCGATATCACGAATTAGGATCGATATAAAGAGAGCGCCTGTGCGAAAAATAGCATAGGTGCTCTTCTACTTTTAAGAAGGAAATTTTGTGATTAAAAAAGAGAGTTTGGGCTTATATAAACGGATCTTATCTTACTCTTTCAAATATCCACTGATCTTAATCACTTCACTGGTCTGTGTTGTATTAGGTGGCTTTGCAGAGGCGGGGCTATTTTGGTTGTTGAAGCCGATTTTAGATGAGGGGTTTGTGGATAAGAATAGGCTCTTTATTGAGCTGATGCCGTGGCTTGTTGTAGGCGCCTTTATCTTAACGAGTGCTCTCAATTTTGCCGGCAGTTTCGGTATGCAATGGATCTCTCAGCGAGTAATTACAACTCTGCGGGTACAGATGTTTGATAAATTACTCCATCTTCCGCAAACAGCTTATGATAAGCACTCGACCGGTTATTTTATGTCAAAGCTGACTTTTGATGTTGCCCAGTTGATGGCAGTGAGCTCTTTAACGCTGGTTTCAATCATTAAAGATAGTGCGATGATTATCGGTTTAATTACCGTGATGTTTATCAATAATTGGCAAATTACGCTATTAGTCTTTTTTATGGCGCCATTTCTCTATCTTGTATTACGTTATGTCTCTAAGCGTCTGCGGGGTATCTCTCGTAGAATGCAGGGGCAGATGGGTGAGTTTAACCATATCTTGGAAGAGGGGATTCGAGGTCAAAAAGAGATCAAGCTTTTTGCCGCTTATGATCAGATGAATGGCCGCTTCTCTCAAGTAAATAAGCATCTTCGTCATTTGAGTATGAAGAGTCTGGTTGCGAGTCAGTTGGCAAGCCCTGTTTCTCAAGTCTTTCTGGTGATCTTTATTGCATTTGTTATCTGGTATGCCTCTAATCAAGCTTCTGCAGATCAGGTGACCATTGGTAGTTTTATCTCTCTTTTAGCCGCGATGGTCGGGATGTTGACGCCCATTAAGCGTTTAGTCAGCATGAATGAGGCGTTGCAACGGGGCGCTGCCGGTGCTGAAGGGGTCTTTAGTATCTTAGATGCGGAAGGAGAGAAGGATCAGG
This sequence comes from Alcelaphus buselaphus, assembly GCA_006408545.1. Taxonomy (NCBI): domain Eukaryota; kingdom Metazoa; phylum Chordata; class Mammalia; order Artiodactyla; family Bovidae; genus Alcelaphus; species Alcelaphus buselaphus. The sequence goes on along the minus strand of SJXN01539644.1, from coordinate 13,194 downwards.
GCAGTGCTCAGCTCCCCCAAGTGAAAGGGCATATCGAATTTAAAGAGGTGACTTTCCAATATGAAGGAAGTGATGTAGCGGCACTCAATGAGATCTCCTTAGAGATTCAACCTTATGAAACAGTCGCGCTTGTAGGTGCTTCAGGAAGTGGTAAGAGCACCTTTGCAAATCTCCTTTCCCGTTTTTATAACCCCACATCAGGCTCTATCTCGCTAGATGGAAAAAGTATTGATCAGATTGAGCTAGAAGCTTATCGTTCAGCGATCGGTTATGTGGGGCAACACGTTATCCTTTTTGCCGATACAATTGCTAAAAACATCAGTTTTGGTAATGAGACCTCTTCAGAAGACGCGATTGAAAAGGCGGCGCAATTTGCAAATGCGAGTGGGTTTATCGAAAAATTGCCAGAAAAATATGAGACTGTTATTGGTGAAAATGGCGCAAAATTATCAGGTGGGCAGCGTCAGAGGATTGCAATTGCCCGCGCAATCTTAAAAGATGCTCCTATTCTTATTTTTGATGAAGCAACTAGTAGTTTAGATAATGAGAGTGAGTATGCTATTCAACAGGCATTAAAAGAGCTTAGTCGAGAGAAGACGACTATTATTATTGCGCATCGCCTCTCTACCATTGAGCATGCTGATAAAATTGTTGTCTTTGATCAAGGCAGAATTGTTGAAGTAGGAACGCATCAGAGCCTCCTCGAGAGAGATGGGTACTACGCAAAATTGTATCGAGTTGATAAGAAATAACCTACAAAGTAATTGTTATTTTATAAATTTATCAAGTTTATAAATAAAATTTATCTCTTTCGCGATCGCTCTAGCGATATTGAGGGTTGTATCAAAAAAGATATTTGTATTAAAAATCCCACAAATTTGGATTTTTGATGCAAATATGTATCAATTCTAATAAAAATGAGATATGATTGAACCGTTAGTTTGTATTATCTGAAGGTAACTTGTTACAACTGTCTGTAATACATTTATTTTATAATTAGTAATTAAGTGGAGACTTATATGAAAAAGCAATTAACTATTGCTGCATTAGCAGGTCTATTCGCGACTTCTACAGCTGTAGCAGCGACAGATTCGTTAATCGATAGACAAGGTGAGTTTGTAAAAGATCGTCAAGGCGAGTGTGTCTTAGTTAAAGATGGCGTTCCTGGATGTGGTGTTGTTGTGCAAGATTTAACTTTCTCAGCAGATACATTCTTTGCTTTTGATAAAGCAGAACTTCGTCCACAAGGCCGTGAGTTACTTGATAAAGTAGCAGCAGAGCTTGTTAAGAATGCAAACGATGTAAAATCAATCGTTCTTACAGGTCACACTGACGCAATCGGTAGCGAGCAATACAACCTTGGTCTTTCACAACGTCGTGCAGATGCGGTACGCAACTACTTAGTTGAGAAAGGTGTTAACCCAGCAATCATCACTGCTAAGGGTGAAGGTATCAGCTACACATTTGACAACGCAACAGCTGAAGGCCGTGCGAAAAACCGTCGTGTAGATGTAAAAATTGAAGCAGTAAGAGAAGTAAACGTTAACTAATTGAACGTTTCTCTATTGTTGAGTAACTAAGTTTCTTTTACCTTGAGTAGTATTAACTATTAGAAATATTAGTATCTATTAGGTTGTAAAGGCTTATGTTCAGAGCACTCTATTTTATAGGGTGCTTTTTTATTGTTTAGGGAATTGAGTAGATCCAAAAGATATCAGATCCAGAGGTATCAGATCCAGAGGTATCAGATCCAGAGGTATCAGATCCAAAGATATCTCATTGAGCTTTCAGCTGCCTCATGTTAGAAAGATGATGATATGGATGAATGATAAAAGAGTGGAGAGGCAAAATAGTCCTATTAACCGCTACGTTAAGTAGTTATTGAGAAGTTCTATAAGCAGCATCCCTAATGCTTACTGAGCGCCATTATTGGCGATCTATCGGCTACAATAGTTCTATTTGTAAGGTGTTAATAGAGGAAGGTATAGATACGCTCTGATTTTAAGCATTGATGCTATATAACCTTCGCTAGAGAGATACTTTTTTAAGGCAAAAAAAGGATGCGCCTCCGTAGTAGTCGGTTGCAAATCACCAAGACTCTTGAACGCGTACGTTCAAGTGGATACCTAACAGGGTTCTTTAGGCTTCTGAACTAAATCAGCTTGCACACCGAGCCCTAATATCGGCGATCCAAAGTATTAAAATTAGGATCAAGAGGTGTATGGTGATAAAAACGCTCGTACATAACAGAAACGCATCAACGACAGTTTGACATAATCACCATTAATTATCAACCTAAGATTGGGCAATAAAGAGGCCGTAAAGCTCCTCTGTATGAGGATTATCCACACTTTCAAGGAGTTGTTTAAAAGAGCGCCCCGTTGTAACAACATCATCAATAATGAGAAGAGATCTCTGTTGTGAGGGTGGGAGTACTTGATGGTTTTTAAGAAAGTGATTCTGAAGATTGGTAAGGCGGTCGGCTCTTTTTAGATCTGTCTGGGGAATTGAAAAAGCTCGTTTTTTTAAGTAGCTATCACAGTAGGGGAGCTCACTACGTTGTGAGAGATGGCGAGCAACTTCACTAACGGGGTTAAACCCTCTTTTAGCGACACGTAAGCGGCCGCTCGGCATTGGAATAATTGTTGTATCGATGGGCAATTGAGCAAAGAAATTGAGGGATCGTTGCCAGATAAGTTGGTTGAGTGTTCGTGCTAAATAGGGGCGTAGGGAGTATTTAAATTGCTGAATAATTTTGCGGATAGTGCTCTCATAATTGAAACAGACAAAGATATTTTGTAAATTTGGCGATTCTTTTTTGCATAAATGACACAAAAACGCACCGGGTGTATCACAAAAGATACATTTTCGATCCGCTAAAATAATATCGAGGCAACACTTTTGGCAGAGATTTTCATACTCCTCGATCACAATTTTTTGTTGGCAGAGGGTACAGAAAGGGGGGAAAAGACTCTTAAGAAGATTTTTAGTATGATCGATTACCCTTCTTCTTTTCATCGTAACACTCTCCTTATCTATCTCCTTTGAGCTAGATCTTTTAAACTCTCTTTTAATCGCTCTTTTAATCTCTATATCTCACAATGCACTCATATAGCATAAATTTATCTTGAATGAACTTAGCCTGAATGATCTCATATTGAATCTATATTGAGTTCATATGAGCTTTTACATGAGCTTATATGAACGTATATGGACATATATGGACGTATATGAAAGTATATAAAAGATGTATTAAAGATGGTGTTTGTTGAAAGAGTATTGTTACTTGTCTCAACTCAACACGCCATTTCGAGCACTAATTGGGGTGGGGCTATCTGACTATTAGATCCTCTGAGAGAGGGGTGATTTCGACGCTGATAGGGTCGTGATCGGAATAACGAAAGGTATATTCTAGCTGGGTGTTGATATGGTGTGCTTGTGGTGTGTGAAATGAAAGGCGTTTGTCTACTAAAATATAGTCGAGTACAACAGGTCGATTTCGATGCTTTGTTGTGTAGAGTCGACCAGGATAATCTTTCCAGATTGAGATTAGCTCCCTTCCTTGTAAGATCTCTAGCGTTTGGCTATTGGGTGTATCGTTAAAGTCCCCTAAGAGAATAATATAGTGGGTAGGCAACAATTTATTATAGAAGTTGTAAATTGCGCGAGCTTGTTCATTTCTCTGCTTTCGTGCTCGCTTTTTATCCTGATTGGTCTTTGCATTTTGTGATTTTAAGTGGCAGTTAATGAGGGTAATAGGCTGTTTTTGATAATCGACAGTGAGAACAAGCGGATAGCGTGACGCCGAAAAGAAGTGGCTCTCATCGCCGGAAAAGCAGGGCATCGGCGGCAATGTATGTAGTTCTGTGACTGTGATTGAATCTTTAATCAGAAATGCAGGGCGAATATTTAAATTAAGTGCACCGCCTGAGCTCTCATTGGTAGGAGGAAGATCGTAATAGCGGTAGTTCACTCCAGTCATATTTTTAACGATTGTACAAATTCGCTCGCCAATAATAGCTTGAGCGTAATCCTTCTGCTCGTCTGTCTCTGCACCTATCTCCTGCAGGGCGATGATGTCAGGAAGATTGAGAGGATCATCGAGTGCAATAGTAAAATTGAAGAGCTTCTGCAGAGAGGAGTGTTCATAGAGATTTTGAACATTGCAGGAGGCAATAGAGAGATCGAGAAGAGGGGGCATCAATTTTATCGCTTATGATCAGGTTTAAGGGAAGTGGGTCGATAGAGTAACTTATTGGTAGTAGTGTTGAATCGATTGAAGTAAAGCGATCTTATTTTGATCTTCATCTGTTTCCGCTTCTTCCAATAATGCTTTATAGATCGGTTGATAGCGACTGCGGTAATATTCTTTTTTGAGAAGAATATAGCGTTGCCACTCATCTTGTTCATCCTCAAAGAGTGTCTCAAAATAGTTGCGAGCACGGTAGATAAAGAGTAGAGGCTCGAGACGTGGATCATCAAAATAGAACTCATGATATTTCAGCTCTTCACCACTCATCTTAGGAACAAGATCCATCTGGTGCCGATCTTTTCGCTCAAAAAACCCTTGATATAGAAGTGTTTCGACCGGCTCACTATGTGGGTCATTATCAAAGATACGGGGTATCTGATAGATCTCCATCAATTTTGTTTCGATCAGCTCTCGATTGTTGAGAATAACTTGATGATTTTTCTGGCATCGTTGTTGATCGAGGATCTCTTTAGGAAGCGTTGAGAGTAGAGAAGTGGGCGCTAAAATGGGGCAGCGATTAAGATGAATCCCCTTTAGAGGTATCCGTGCTTCGCCTTCAGGAAGTTCCGCACTAGGAGTATAGAGCTTTTCTCGAACCTCTTCTGCCGAGAGATGAAGTAGTGGTTCAACATCTCCCATAAGATCGATAGAGATCAGCTCATTACGATTTTGTGGGCTGAAGAGGATCGGCGCCATCATAGAGATATTATTGCGCTCTAAGCCAAACATGCCGGAGATGTGTAGTAATGGTTTGAGCGATCGAAGATCGATCAATTGTTGCAGATCTCGTGCGCGTCGATGGTTAAAGTAGTAGGAGAAGAGCCGAGGCTGCTTCTCTTTGATCAGCTTCGCCATACCTATTGTGGCGTAGACATCACTTAACGCATCATGTGCTTTCTCATGAAGTAGATCGTTGGCTTTAGAGAGATTCTCTAGTTTGAAGCTAATATTTCCCATCTCATCTTGTGGCCACGCTATTCCTTCAGGGCGAAAAGTATAAGTTGCACGGACAACATCGAGTAGATCCCAGCGAGAGTTCCCATTTTGCCAGCTATAGGCATAGGGATCGATAAAGTTACGATAGAAGAGATATCGGATCATCTCATCATCAAAGCGGATATTGTTATATCCTAAAATACAGCTATTAGGTCTAGAGAAGGCCTCTTCAATTTGAGCTGCAAATTGCGCTTCAGGCATCCCTTTCTCTTGCGCTTCCTCGAGCGTGATGCCGGTAATAAGAATCGCATTAGGATCAGGAATATAATCCTTCGGTGGTTGGCAGTAGATATTGATCGGCTCCTCAATGATATTGAACTCTTCATCTGTCCTAATGCCGGCAAATTGGGCAATTCGATCCTCTTTAGGGCTAATGCCAAAGGTCTCAAGATCATAAAAAAAGAAGCTCGGTTTCATGATGTCTCCTCTATCCACTACTATTTAAAATAGCTATTTAAATTATGCCTCACGGCGGTTAGAGAGCATGATAACAAAATGTGATCGCCAGCGCTGAATCCCTTACTCTCTTCATGTTTTAATCTCTCTTTTGCCTCCCACTCTTTGAAGTCTCTTCTTTGAAACCCATTCTTTGAAACTCATTCTTTGAAATACATTTTTGATATGTACTCTTTAACAGATCTTTAGAGAGAACACATCTAGAGAGAATATTAGGATTCTTGGAGAGTTGAGAGATTGAGAGAATTGTTTATAAAGAGAAGTTTTCTCCTAAATAGACACGGCGGACATCCTCATGATTGAGGAGATATTCGGTATCACCCTCTGCAATGACTGTGCCGGCACTTAAGATATAGGAGCGTTCACAGATCGAGAGTGTTTCACGAATATTGTGATCGGTAATTAAGATACCAATATTGCGCTTAGAGAGCTGTAAGATAATCGATTGAATGTCTGATACTGAAAGGGGATCAACACCGGCAAAAGGTTCATCGAGTAGTAGGAATTTAGGATTAAGAGCAAGACTCCGGGCAATCTCAACACGGCGACGTTCTCCTCCTGAGAGCGAGATTCCCAAGGAGTTGGCGATATGCGTAATCTTGAAATCTTCTAATAGCTCATCTGTGAGGGCCTGTTGCTCTTGTGGGGAGAGATCTTTTCGGGTTTGACAGATCGCAAGAATATTATCGCGGCTACTCATTTTTCTAAAAATCGATGCCTCTTGGGGAAGATAGCCGATGCCGAGTTGGGCGCGGATATGCATTGGGCTTTGGGTGATCTCATTATCATCGATAAAGACCTCGCCTTCATCGGGAGTAATTAGACCAACCGTCATATAGAAGCTCGTTGTTTTTCCGGCACCATTGGGTCCTAACAGTCCTACAACTTCGCCCTGTTCGATATGGAATGAGGCACCATTAACAACAGTACGATTCTTAAAGCGCTTAATAAGATTTTGTGCAGTTAGTAGCATCGTTTGCTTTACCTTTTACTGGTATGAGATTCTTGAGAAGTCATTTTGATTCTATCACTCTTACTCTATCTAAGTGTGATGGGGAGAAGAGCGATATGGCCACTATTTATCGCGATTATCCATCTGAATTGTAAAGTGGACTCGCTCTTTAGGGCTTCGCTCAGCGTTGATTGTCCGCGTATCGAGATCATAGATAATCTTATTGGCCGTTGCGATATCATTGCTCTGTTCTACCTGTGCATTGGTTTCTAGCTCTAAAATAGCGCGCTTAGGATAGTAGCGAAGCGTTTTCCCCTCGCCAAAAACCCAGGGTTCATCAGGCTTTGGAAGATCTTTAATCTTTACGGGATTGCCAGTAGCAATAATATACTCCAACTCGCCATCTTCGAGAAGGAAGTGGGCTTCATCGGCATAGATCGTGAGGTTACCCTGGACCATAACAACATTTCCACGATAGATACCGGTAGGTTCGGTTGGCGAATTACTCTGAAATTCAGACCAATCAGCATCGATATGGAGGGGTAACTTACGATCCTCGGGCAGTGCTAATGCAATATTACCGATACCGCTGAAGCAAAGAGAGAGAAGTAAGAGAGCGAATCCCCCTTTAAGGGTAGCGGGGAATGGAGTTAAGCGATTATTTTTCATCATTTTGCCCTGTGTCAGAATCAGTGATATAGGTCGATTTTACATCTCTATGGAGTGTAAACAGTTCTTTATGAGGATAGCCGATCAAGCCGTATCCAGAAAGTTGTCGCGTTGGCATCTCAAGTTCCACAAAGAGATCGGTCGTGACTTTCTCCCCCTCATCATGGATATAGAGAAGATCGGTTGTAATAACCATATCATCTTGAGGTTTTTCTCGGTTCGGCTTATGGAGATTGACATTTTTGATCAATGTTAAAAGAGACTTATCCTGTGTATAGCGGGCAAAATCACTTTTGGCGGTCCATTCAACAAGATTGCTAAGTTCTTGCGTCTCATGTTGATCATGGCTTAAGTCATAATGCTTTAGGAAAGGATCTGTTAAATACCCTCCCTCCTCATTATCATAATGTACAAGTGTCTCTCCAATAAGGCGATACTCAAGAATACCCTCTCTGTTATAACGAAAGACCTCAAAGTCATTGAGTGAAAGTTGTGGATCTGTTGACTCCACTTTCTCTTGGCTACGACTATCTTGATAGATGACCCAAGCAAAATAGAGCAGGATGCCTAATATAAAGAGCTGGAGGAGACGTTTAAAGATCTCTGCAGTTGTCATAATGGCTCCTTAAAAAGGTCGGTGGAATGGAAGGTTATGGGGAAGGGGTATGTGATCTATCAATTATTGGTATCAGGGGTTAGATCAGATGAGATCGAGAGCCCCTTTGTATGGGGCTTCTCATGGACATCTTAATGATCTCACTATTTTATCTCACCATTTTACTCTATTGCTCTACCGTGAGTCATTCTCTGTAATGGTCTTTTTACCGCTTATTACTGCTTATCGCTGCTACTTTTTGTCACTACTTCTTACTATTTTTTAGTAATGGTCTGAATATTAAGCGCCTCATCTGCCATTAAAAGAATATCCGCACCGCGTGCTGCAAATAGACCATTTGTGACAACCCCGGTAATTTGATTAATGGATGCTTCTAATTGAATGGGGCTTGTGATTTTAAGGCCGGAAACATCGACAATAAGATTATGGTTGTCAGTGATAAAACCTTCTCTAATCTTTGCTTTTCCCCCCATCTGCTCCATTTTGCGTATCACATAATGAGCCGCCATAGGGATCACTTCAATCGGTAGTGGGAATTGACCCAAAGTCTTCACCAGTTTTGATTGGTCGGCAATACAGACAAAGCGATTAGCATGAGCTGCGACGATCTTTTCGCGTGTTAAAGCGCCGCCCCCTCCTTTGATCATCGCTAGATGATGATTAATCTCATCAGCGCCATCGATATAGGTATCGATTGTTGTGATCTCCATAAGATCAACGATAGGGATACCTAGCGCTTCTACCTGTTTAGATGTTCTCTCTGAACTCGATGCGACCCCTTTGATTTTGAAAGGAAGTGTTGGGAGAAGAGCAATTAAGCAATCGACGGTAGAGCCTGTTCCTAGACCTAAAATCTGATCTTCAGGGATATATTGTAGCGCCGCTTTTGCGACTGCTTCTTTTTGTTGTTGTGCGTTCATAATAAAGTGTCACAATAATTGAAATAAAAGTGGAAAGTAGTCTAGACGCTCAAATTATAAGGATTTAATCGTTTATATACTACGTGCTTTGCTGTATAGTGTACGGACTAATTATACCCGTAAAATCGATAAAGGGAACATTCAATGACAGTAGCAAAAGATAAAGTAGTTAGCGTAATTTACACCCTCACCGATGATCAAGGCGCGCTCCTTGATACAAATAAAGGTCAAGAGGCTTTGGATTTTATTCAAGGGCACGGAATGATGATCCCTGGATTTGAAAAAGCATTAGAAGGTGCAACTGAAGGACAAACCCTCTCATTTACTGTTTCTCCAGCTGAAGGCTATGGCGAGTCAAACGATGATTTTATCATTGAAGTTCCCCGTACAGCATTCCCTGAAGATGAAGAAGTTCAAGTGGGCTGGCAAGTAACGGGTACAACACCCGATGGTCAAATGCAAGCATTTAGAGTTCTTGCTGTATCTGATGAGACAATCAAATTGGATGCAAATCACCCATTAGCAGGTAAAAATCTTAACTTTGAAGTTGAGGTAGTAGGCTTGCGTGATGCAACTGAGCAAGAGCTTGCACATGGTCACGTTCATGCCGATGGTCATGATCATTAATTTTTAAATTTTTGATTTATAAAAGAATCTATGTCTCAAAGTAAAATTTATCAATTGAAGGGAGAGCTATCAACGATGATGGTTCTCTATTTGAGAGGAATAGATCTAAAATTATTAGAGGATGAGCTATCAAGACAAATTGATAGCTCTCCTCAATTATTTAGAGGTATTCCAATAATTGTTGATCTATCTGCGATTAAAGTGGGTAACAGTTTAGACCTGAAGTGGTTAAAGAATCTGCTACTCAATAGAGATCTTATTCCGGTAGGCTTAAGAAATGCTAATGAAGATTTAGCTGTTAAGGCGGACAATGCTGGATGGGCTCTTTTAGCCGGTAACGGTGGTCGTTCGCGTGAAATTGAGCTCAATAGCGCTGAAATTGTTGCGAAAGAGCAGCGTGAAATATCGCATGAAGAGGTCGCAGAAGAGGTGACACCTCAAGAGGTTGTGGAACCTGCTGAACCCATCGAGACAATGATGCATGTCCAACAAGTTCGTTCAGGACAGCAACTATCTGTTCCTCAAGGGGATCTGGTGGTGATCAATTCTGTTAATGAAGGGGCTGAGTTACTAGTCGATGGTAATATTCATGTCTATGGTGCTTTAAGAGGTCGTGCTCTAGCTGGTATTCATGGCAATCGATCTGCAAGAATCTTCTGCCAATCATTAGAAGCGGAGTTAGTTGCAATAGCTGGTTTCTATCGGATGCAAGAGGATATTCCCGCTGAGCTTAGAGGGAAAACGGTTCAGATCTATCTTGATCAAGATGAGCTTAAGATTGAGCAGTTAGTAAAGTAGCTCTAAGCGATGGCATAAAGAGGTAGGAGCTGTTATTTCCTCTCTTTTAGATTTAGCGTGACACATTAAGCGCAATCAATGATGGCATAACCCATTATATTATTAAATAGCAGATTAATTTTAGCGGATTAATTGTGATATTAATCAGATGCATTAAGGAATCAGTTGCAACATGCTATGTAAGCTCTATATTAGAATAGTTGTAGAAGTAGTTCACTATAGAGTAGATGGTGTCAATAAGATGCTAAAATTAGATGTTAAGAATAGATGTTAAGAGTTTTTTAATAAGCCTGCGCAGACCCTTATCTGTTGATATGCACCTCTTGATAGGATGAGAATAAGAGACGGTATGTTATAGAGATGATAGGAATTGTAGAGATTACAGAGAGCTATATAGCTTGTATTATCTGAATATAAAATCAGGATATAAGTTAAATGTAATTTAAAATGCAATTTATATTGTGGTTAATAGCAGGATGATGCAATATGAAGGCTTATTAATAGAGCGATCGATTAAAGTCGATTGTTGAAATACCATCTTTAAATCTACTCCGTATGGAATTAGATAAAGATAGTGCAGTGTGATGAGATGTGTGAATTTTAGAATTTATGCTTTTCAGATGTTTTAAAAGCACTTTAGTACTTGATCTCTGAAAGGATCAACAAAATTGGTAAAGAGTTTAAGTTAGATAGTCTAAATTAGATAGAATTAGTATGTGGGGGCACGAGTGGCTAGAATCATAGTTGTAACATCCGGAAAGGGTGGTGTAGGTAAAACGACGACGAGTGCGAGCATTGCAGCAGGGCTTGCAAAAAATGGACATAAGACCGCTGTGATCGACTTCGATGTGGGTTTACGTAATTTAGACCTTATCATGGGATGTGAGCGTCGTGTTGTGTACGATTTTGTTAATGTTGTGAATGATGAAGCATCATTGGCACAGACCTTGATTAAGGATCGTCGTCTTGAGAATCTCTACATTCTTCCCGCTTCCCAAACACGTGATAAAGATGCTCTAACGAAAGAGGGTGTTGAAAAGGTGATGAAAGAACTCGATGAGATGGGTTTTGAGTTTATTATCTGTGATTCGCCCGCGGGGATTGAGAAAGGTGCACAGCTTGCGATGTACTTTGCAGATGATGCTATTGTAACGACCAATCCAGAAGTCTCATCTGTTCGAGATTCCGATCGTATCTTAGGGATTCTTGCTAGTAAGACAAAGAGAGCAGAAGAGGGAAAAGAGGTTAATCAGCATCTTGTTATTAACCGCTATAATCCAACCCGTGCCGCAAATGGTGACATGCTCTCTGTGAATGATATTTTAGACATTCTTGGTATTCCCCTTTTAGGAGTGGTTCCAGAGTCTCAGGCCGTATTGCAATGTTCTAACTCAGGGGAGCCTGTGATTATGAACGAGGAGTCAGATGCAGGACAAGCCTTTAATGACATTGTTGAGCGTTTTCTTGGAAAAGATCTCCCTCATCGTTTTATTGAAGCGCCTAAGAGAGGCTTCTTTGGACGTATTTTTGGAGGTTAGAGATGTTTCAGCTGTTATTCGGCAAGCGTCGTAAATCAAATACGGCATCGATTGCAAAAGAGCGCTTACAAATTATTGTTGCGCATGAGCGTGTAAAGAATATGGATGGAAATCCAGATTTTATGCAAGATCTTCAACGAGATATTTTGGAGGTCGTCCGTCGTTATTTGCCGGTAGAATCTGAGCAGATCAATATAGCGATGGAGCGTGACGGAGACTGTGACGTTTTAGAGTTAAATATCGTTTTGTCGGATGATGAAAAATAGGTGATATTTTGTCCTACTGTGGTAGATCATTATCTAAGCAAAAAGAACGATAACTCATTGATAATAAAGTAGCCGTATTGCAAAATGCGGCTATTTTTTCGTTAAAGCTTGCAATTTTTTTTTTGATCTAATATAACAAAATAGTGTGAAGAAAACTTATGCGTCTAGATAAATGGTTATGGGCTGCCCGATTTTATAAGACTCGCCGTCTGGCTACGGAGGAGATTAATAAGGGGCGCGTAAAAGTCAACGGCATTGAGGCCAAGCCTTCCAGAACTATCATCGTAGGTGATTTAGTAACGATAAGGAAGTTACAAATGATCTACGAAGTCAAAGTGTGCTTGCTTATCGAGCAACGCGGTCCAGCATCTGTAGCAACGACAATGTATCAAGAGACAGAGGCGAGTATTGCTCGACGAGAGCACGAGCGTGAGCTTCGCAAGTTATCTCCGCAGCCTCACTCTGAAACGAGGAGCAGTCGAGATAAAAAACGTTTAAGAGACGTGAAACAAGGAAAATATTTTAAATCGTAATATCAATACGTCGAGTGACGTATATCAAGTGGAGAGAAAGAAAATGGGTTATCGGTCAGAAGTTGATTTGTTAGGGGAATTATTAGTACCAAGTGATGCTTACTACGGCATTCACACCCAGCGAGCAATCAATAACTTCACCATTTCAACCCAGAAGAACCGAGATAATCCACAATTTATTTATGGCTTAGCAGCAGTAAAAAAAGCAGCAGCAAAGGCGAATATGGATCTAGGAGCTATCAAACCAGAAGTGGGGAATGCCATTATTGCGGCATGTGATCTGCTTCTAAAGGATGATACTTACTACCAACATTTCCCTATTGATGCATTCCAAGGTGGTGCAGGAACTTCACTTAATATGAATGTGAATGAAGTAATTGCTAATCTTGCGCTCGAAACGCTAGGACTTGAGAAAGGGCGTTATGATGTTATCAATCCTAATGACCATGTTAATGAATCTCAGTCGACAAATGATGCGTATCCAACAGGAATGCGAGTCGCTTTTTATAAAGTATCTGAGGCATTAATTGAAGCGGCAGATTATCTATACCAAGGGTTGAAGGAGAAGGAG
>SJXN01539643.1:0-14348 GCA_006408545.1 Alcelaphus buselaphus | reverse complement strand
CGTCTAGATCCTCAACTTAATGAATTGTTTGAAATCGTTGATATCTCAAGAGCAACATTGCCTTTAGATTTTAAGAAAAGGCCAAAGATACGACAATGTTTTATAATTAAACATAAATAGAGTTTAGTGATTATTTAATAATATAAATAAAGCGGCATATAAATATAGTATATAATCTTAATCAGGTGGCTATTTTTTATATGTTAAAAATTGAAAGCATAACTTAAATAGTCATTATTATTGAATGGAGAAAAAGTGATGAAAGATATAGATTTAAATTTAAATGGATTAACAATTGATAAAATGGAGCACCTTATTACTGAGTTAAGTCAAGAGATTGAGACCCGTCGCGCAGCAGAAGCTGAGCAAGTTCGTAAAGAGATTGAGAAATTACTCGATCATTCAGGCCTCTCTTTTCATGATGTATTCAAAGATAAAGTAGGCCGTAAAGGTCGTAAAGTTCCGATGAAATATGGTAATCCAGATAATCCAGAACAGCTCTGGAGTGGTCGCGGTAAAATGCCTCTCTGGATGAAAGAGAAAGTTGAAGCGGGCGCGAAAAAAGAAGACTTTTTATTACCAGAGTTTCGTTAATCATTATGATTAATGGATGCGTTTAATGGATCAGTTTAATGGATCAGTTTAAAGCGCAGACTGAGTATTATAGTTTTATAGCGGTTTAGAAAAAATATTCAAAATGGGATCTCATGATTGTTGATATGTTGTTTGGGCATATCTGACAATGTTAGATCCCATTTTATTTGCGCAGAAGAAAAAGTTGCCCCATTCGATGTAACTTGCAATGCAGTAATTTTAAGATGATCTGCGCTATTTTCCGGAAGATAGAGGGCGATAGAGTGCGCTTGTTGATTAAAAGAGGTTGTGCCGGCATAGAGCTTTCCTCCTCTAAGATCACCGTAGAGCGCCTGCTGTAGAGGGTTGATCTCTAAGGATTTTAACCCCTGTAAGCCGCGACCATCTGCTTTGAGATAAGCTTCTTTTGTGGACCAGAGGAGAAAGAATCGTCTCTGCGCTTCACTATTGAGTGAGAGAGAAAGTGGGGCAGGATTACCCGTTGATGATTTGAGCGATTGCTCTCTATCCTCTAAAATCCATGCTCTTTCAAGCGGGGTAAAGGTTCTCTCAAGTAAGCCGGAGAAGCTTCTTCGTGGTTGAATTCTCTCTAGATCGATACCGATAGAGATCATTTGCGCTACCGAGCTCGATGATGTTGTTGCAGATAGGGGAAAAATAATAACGGCAACCGCATCTTCTGTATGTGTAAGATTAAAGAGGTAAGGCGCTGAGATAAAGCTCGGTTTTTGGTGCTGATTGTAACTCAATTCGGGAAGAGCGGTGATCCCGGGATCGTAGTATTGTTGCAACACTGAAAGCAGTAGCGCCCGACTCATTAGATGGGTGTAGCGCCGTTTCTCCCCTAAATGTGGCAGGAGAAACTGCGGATATTGCTGCTTAGCCCATGTTATCGTGACAGTGTTGATCGCCATTAGGGCAATGATCGCGCCACTCTCTTTGTGATCGATTAGCAAGGTATTAATCTTCCACAAGTGTTTTCTGCCAAAAAATCTCTGCACTCCTCTCCTCTTTAGCGATCATTCTTGCGGTGACAAAGAAGTAGTCGGAGAGGCGATTGAGATATTTTAAGGAGTGAGGGTTAAGAGGATCGTGACTATTGAGCTCCCATAAAGCACGTTCAACTTTACGACTGATGGCACGAATATGGTGTGTTTTTGCAACGGTTGGGGTCCCGCCTGGAAGGATAAACTCCTTAAGAGGGGGCAACTGCTCATTGTAATCGGTCAGCCACTCTTCCAATTGTGTGACCGCTTTTTCTCTAATCAACTCTGTTCCCGGCATCGAGAGTTCACCGCCGAGATTAAAGAGCTGATGTTGCACGGTTGACCACTCTTTGATGATCTGTCTTAAAAGAGGGGCATCATCCTCTTTAATGACCTCATTGAGATCAGCGATACCAATGCCGATGAGTGAGTTGAGTTCATCGATTAAACCAATGGTTTCAATGCGAGGATGATACTTTTCAAGGCGGATATTGCCGGCAATACCTGTTGTTCCACTATCGCCTGTTTTGGTGACAATTTTCGATAAGCGATTACCCATAATTAATTCTCCTATTGATTTGTTCATCGTTCATGATGATAGTTTAATCCTTTTTTCATCTTAAACTCTACTGATATCCCCATCGATATTAATCGTTACTAAGGCAGATAGTTGAGGAAAATCCCGATAAAGAGTGTTAAGCCGACCCAGTTATTATGAATAAAAGCTTTAAAGCAGAGAAGACGATCATGATCTTTAATTAGTTTAATCTGATAATAGAACAGGCCGATGACAATGATAATCGATAGGAGAAAGTAGGGCGTTAGATTCTCGATTGCGCTGATGGTAAAGAGTAGAAGTGTCATAGCTGTTTGTAGCGCAATAATGATGTAGTAATCTTTCTTACCTAACCAAGACTCAAAGAGAAGAGCAGAGGATTTAATATTGATCGACTTATCATCTTCCCGGTCGCTCATTGCATACTCTGTATCGTAGATTAAGGTCCAGAGGATATTGGTGAAGAAGAGAAGATAGGCCGTCAGGGGAAGTGATCCTTGAATCTCCATAAATGCCATCGGAATACCAAATGCAAAGGCGACACCAAGGTGCGCTTGCGGCAGAGAGTGAAAGCGCTTCATAAATGGGTAAGAGAGCGCAATCAGCAGTGCTGGAACCGATAATAAAATGGTCTTAAAGGAGAGGAAAAGCGCCAATATTGCCGCGATCACAATAAGGAGAAGAAGGAGAGATACCGCCTCTTTGGTGGTGACTTTGCCGGAAGTGAGTGGGCGATCCTTCGTGCGCTCGACAAATTTATCAATATCACGATCGGCAATATCATTGATAACACAACCGGCAGAGCGCATGATAAAGACTCCTAACATAAAGATAATAAGCACTTTTGCAGAGGGTAACCCTTCACTAGCAATCCAAATCCCCCATAAGGTGGGCCACATCAATAGGTAGCTACCGATCGGCTTTTCTACCCGCATTAACTGAAGATAGTAGGGAATGTTTTGGATCTTTAACATAGGGAAACTCTCTCTTATTGGGTTCATATTGGTGATATTGATGAATCTCCTTAGTATAGTGCTTTCAGCGGTGATTTTCAGCCTTACTTATCACGCGGATCAATCGGCTTGATCGTAGTTTTAAGGTGAATATGGTAGAGTATTTGCACTATTTCCCTTTTTGAGAGAGTCGATAAATGATTGATACTGCACATATTGCGATCGCACCATCTTTAAGATCATTCACCTTTAGTGCGGCAACTTTAGCGCGCCTATCTGAGAGTTGTGCTTACCCTCTTTCGGGTGAAAAGGTGCTCTTTGGTATTCGAGCCGGAAAGTTAGTGGATGCGCAATATGGCAGGTGGCTGCCGGAAGTGACACTCATTGAAAATGAGTTAGATGGGGAGTCTCTTCGCTGTCTACTTGGGATTTGGAATAGAGTAACAGGAGAGATTGCTCTCTTTCCGGCATCAACGATTCCTCACCGGAGATGGCAAGAGAAGCAGATTGCATCCCCAGATAAACAGATCGCAAACTGTTTAGGAAGTGGTGCTTATCACTATATTGTCGGAGCGCATGAGCCGAGTCATCGTCCTTTTGAAGAGGGGGCTTTTCGTCTGAGCCGTTCTCAACCTGTATTGGCATGGCGCTTCTATCAGCCTGATCATCAATATCGTCTTAGTCGCGGGGTGGCAACGTTATCGGTGGTGAATGATCATATTCATAGTGCACAGAGTGAGTTAAGACCCGATGGGATCTCATTCTCTTCAGCGGGATGTCAGGTGATCGAGGGAGATCATCGTCCGCCGGCAATGCCGACAGGTTGGTATCAACAATTTCGTATCTATGCCGGACAGTCAGCAATGCCGTCACCTTTAGAGATTGGATTATCTTTCCGCTATCTTTTGACACATGTTCGCCACTTAGAAGCGATTGCTCAAGGAGATTGTTCTCTTCGATTATTACAAGGTTCTGTCGGAATGCCGGTACGACAGCTACAAGAAGCATTGATGCAGTTAGATTTTTTAGAGGAAGCAGATATCGATAAGGGAATCTTTAACGGTGCGACTGCAAAAGCGCTCTACCATTATCAAAAAGAGAATGGATTGCGTGCAGATGGCATTGCGACAGAGAGAGACTTAAAAAAGCTCGGCATTAAGCCTCTTTACTAAAAAGCAGGCTAGACTTAATGGGTTTAATCATCAGTGGGATCAATAGTATTCGTTGTTTATGAGCTTATCTATAGATGTGATTGATCTCATGTTACTCCGTGCATGATATTAGCTTTAGAGTACTAGGTTTAGAGTACTAGGTTTATAGTGTTAAGTTGATAATATTAAGTTAATGTTATTAAACTCAGGGTTAGGGCTCAGGCTTAAGGCTCAGATTATTAGGCGATTTGCGCTATCGCTCTCTTCAATCGTTATCTATTGTGTTGCGTTAGGAATAAGTTGAGGTCAATAATGAAGACATTCAGTTGGTTTTGGAAAATTCCTTTTGTGCAGATGTTGCAGGGATACAATCTGCAAAAATTACGGCAAGATTTGATGGGAGGTTTGACGGTAGGGATGATTGCGGTGCCACTTTCGATGGCTTTAGCAATCAATACAGGTGTTGCCCCACAATATGGACTCTATACCTCTATCGTTGCCGGTTTTTTTATTGCAATTTGTGGGGGCTCGCGTTTCAATATCTCCGGGCCTACAGCCGCTTTTATCGTTATTTTACAGCCGATTACGAGTCAATATGGATTAACAGGACTTATCCTCGCCACTAGTATGGCCGGCGTTATCTTAGTTTTGATGGGGCTATTTCGCGTGGGTAGGATGATTCACTATGTCCCTTATCCTGTAACCGCGGGATTTAGTACCGGTATAGCGATTGTCATTGCTATGACGCAGATTCCCGATCTTTTAGGAATCGATGATCCACTTCAAGCCGATGGCTTTATTGAGCGCATCATTGCCATCTTTCAGATGTTGCCACGGCTCTCTATTGTTGATCTTGGGTTAGCTATTTTTACCCTCGCGGGGCTCATTATTCTCCCCAAATTTTTTCATCGGATGCCGCCCCATCTGATTGTATTAGGGGTGAGTGCACTTGTGGGAGTTTTCCTTGCGCAGATGGGTTTTGAATTTCGGACTATCTACTCTGTCTTTAGTTATGAGCATCATGGAGAGACCTATCAAGGAATTCCGAGCTTTCTCCCAGAATTTAGCGCGCCTTGGATCAATCCTGAAGGGGAGAGTATCCTCTCTTTTAAATTGGTTCAAGAGCTGTTGCCGAGTGCTTTTGTGATTGCAGTATTAGGTGCGATCGAATCGCTTCTCTGCTCAGTTGTCGCCGATGGAATGAAGAATACACGTCATAATCCCAATGCGGAGCTGATTGGGCAGGGTGTGGGTAATATTATTGCTCCCTGCTTTGGTGGATTTGCGGCAACTGCGGCACTTGCACGAACAGCGGCTAATATTCGTGCCGGTGGAAATACACCTATTGCCGGGGTGATTCATGCGGTTTTTGTTCTCTTTACGCTCCTCTTTTTTGCAAAATTATTAGGGTATCTCCCGATGGCAAGTTTGGGGGCGATGTTATTGATGGTCGCTTGGAGTATGGCGGATGTTCGTTACTTTAAAGAGACGGTAAAGATGGCGCCGCGAGCAGATTTGGCTGTCCTCTTTAGCTGTTTAATTTTGACCGTTGTTTTCGATATGGTTGTTGCCGTGGCAGTAGGGATGGTGCTCTCAAGTTTCCTCTTTATGACAAGAATGTCCGCTTATACTGAGACAGAATTTTTCCTCGATGATGATTTTGTTGAAAATGGGCGTAAAGGTGCAGCAGAGACTCGAGAGTTTGCCGGCGGAATTGAAGGGGAATTGGAAGAGGAGCTTGAGCAATCTGCCCCGCTTATTTTGCATTATGAGATCAGAGGCCCCTTCTTCTTTGGCCCGGCAAGAAAGACCATTGAGTCTCTCGATCGCTTACCCTATCTTGATCAGCAGATTGAGGTGATGATTATCTATCTCGAGCGGGTGCCGATGATCGATTTAACAGGTTTAATTGCCTTTAAGTCGATGTTAGATCGTCTGCAGAAAAAGGGGATTGAGGTGGTTCTTTCCGGTTTAAATAATGATACTAAAGCAGTCTTAGGGAAAGCCGGTCTTTCTCCGAAGAAGCGAGAAGGTCTTCACTGGGCGAAGGATCGGGAAGATGCAGAAACGATCGCTTTCTCGCTCTGTTCTATCTGTGAAAGCTCCCTCTCTGAAGATCTGTCAGAAGAGAAACCGCTACATTAATCATCATTATCTCTATCTCAATCTATAGAAGAACTTATAGAGAAATTGATAGGGGGATTGATAGGGATTGATAGAGGGATTGATAGAAGCGCCTCTATCGATCCCTATTTTATGATGATCAATAAGGGAGTAAGAGAAGGGATTAGAAGCAGGGATTAAGAGAGATGGTTATGATGCTTCTTCTCTTCAGGATCGAGTTGATGAATCTCGTCGATAATTGAGCAGTTATCCGCAGTATGGTTCTGTGTACAGCGGGCTTGAATATCGGCGAGCATCGCTTTTAGGGTGGTTAATTCTTGAATTCGCTCATCGATATGGAAGAGATGATCTTGGATTATTTCATTGATGGGAAGACAGCTCTCCTCCCCATTTTCTGTAGCATCAATGACTTGTCGAATCTCATCGAGACTCATATCAAAAGCGCGACAATTACGGATAAGAATCAGTCGCTGTAGGTGATGAGGGCGATAGATGCGGTAATTATTATGCGCTCGCTCCGGGGCATCGAGTAGTACCTCTTTCTCATAGAAACGGATCGTTTCAACCGGCACTCGGCTCAATGTCGCTAATTCACCAATTAAGTAGGCTTTTTCGTTCTCTATAATCTGCTTTTTCATTTTGATTGATCTTTCCTTTTATATTCCTTTTATATTCCTTTTATATCCCTTTTGTAACTCTTTTCGCATCCAATGAGTGTTTCATTGCTTATCTATTCTACACAAATTTCCTTGACCCTGTAGCAACTATAGGGTGTCTAATAAGATCAATAGAGAAAAGATAGGAATGCAAAGATGTGCTATCGATACGGTTATTGTAGGGCGGTGTGAAAATGGGAGAGAAGATGAGAATTGATAGTTGTTGTGCCGGCGAAATCGGTAATGGAGATGAAAAAAGAAGCTTCGATTGTCATGACGCTCATCATGAAGATCGAATCCTTACCTCTGAGCATGATCAGCGTGAGGGCGATCATCACGATCATGAGCATCATGAGGGGGAGAGCTGTTGTACCCTTCCGGCGGAAGAGTATGAGCCGACAGAGCATGATATTCCTGCTGGATATCGACAAGATGTTCTCTATATTAAAGAGATGGATTGCCCGATGGAATCGAAGCTCATAGAGCGGGCTTTAGCCCCTTTCCCTGAGATTGATTCGCTCAATTTTAACTATCTAAAACGGGAGCTCTATATTGTGCATAAAGGGGAATTAGCCCCTTTTTTAGAGAAGATCAGAAAACTTAATATGACCCCTCAGAAGGTGACCGATGGAATCACTGCAGAGAGTGCGCCCGAAGGGATCTATGCTAAGAGCGAACGTTGGCGCCTGATACTATCGGGTCTTGCAGCAGCAACGTCCGAACTCTTTGAGTTTGCTGATTGGAGCAGCTGGGGAAGTGCCTTTTTTGCCTTTTTAGCGATTGCATTAGTGGGGCTCTCAACATACCGTAAAGGTTGGGTTGCCATTAAGAATCGAACGCTCAATATTAATGCTTTGATGAGTGTTGCGGTGACCGGCGCGTTACTACTTGGGGTCTTTCCTGAAGCAGCGATGGTGATCTTCCTCTTTACACTTTCGGAGAAGATCGAAGCACACTCTTTAACAAAAGCACAAAATGCGGTCGAGAAATTATTGAAACTTGCACCTGACAATGCCCAAGTGGTCACAGAGAGAGGCATTGTGGAGATGCCGGTAGAGAAGGTGAAAAAGGGCGATATTTTGCGGATTATTCCCGGGGGAAGATTACCTTTAGATGGTGTTATTACCCGAGGACAATCGAGCTTTGATGAATCGGCCATTACCGGGGAGAGTCTGCCTGTGGATAAGTCTGTGGATGAGACTGTGTATGCCGGGACGATTAATCAACAGGGGGAGATCGAATATCGGGCAACTTCAACAGCGAAAGATTCCACATTAGCCAAGATCGTTAAAACGATAGAGTCAGCACAGGTGAAGAAAGCGCCGGTGCAGCGATTTATCGATCGTTTTGCCGCCATCTATACGCCGGTTGTCTTTATCGTTGCGCTCTTAATCGCACTCTTATCACCCATTTTTGGAATCTCTTGGTTTGATTCGATCTATCGTGCATTGGTGGTTCTCATTATCGCTTGCCCTTGTGCATTAGTGATCTCTACACCTGTGGCGATTGTGAGTGCTTTAACACAATTGGCGCGCCATGGAATTTTGGTAAAAGGGGGAGAATATATTGAAAAAGGGGCACATTTAACCCATATCTCTTTTGATAAGACCGGTACATTGACACGAGGTGCACCCACCTTTAGTTCAGTTATTGCATTAACTGATGCCGGAGAGGTAGCTCCGCTTTTAGACAATGAGCTTGAGCGTTTAGCCGTAAGTCTAGCTGCAAGATCAGATCATCCTATTTCGCAGGCGATTGTGAGTCACTATCTACAACCGGTAATAGAGATCGATCACTTTATGGCGATTCCGGGAGAGGGTGTTAAAGGGGAGTGGCAGGGAGAAGCCCTGTTACTAGGTAATCGGAAGATGATGCTCAATCATCAGATTTCCCTTGAGATGATTGCTCCTCATCTTGAGGCCGCTGAGGCAAGAGGATCGAGCTTAACACTCTTTGCTTATCGCGGTCAGATTCGAGCGCTCTTTATTGTGGAAGATCCTCTTAAAGAGAATGCGGCAACAACGATTTCAACATTAAAAAGGTTAGGCATTACGCCGATATTGCTCTCGGGGGATCACAAAGGTGCGGTTCATCATGTGGCAGAAGCAGTAGGGATCGATCAAGCGTATGGCGCACTATTGCCGGAAGATAAGTTGACAATTTTGACACGCTATCAAGAGGAGAATCAACATATTGCCATGATTGGTGATGGGATTAATGATGCCCCGGCGCTTGCACAAGCGGATGTCGGTTTTGCGATGGGGGCGATGGGGAGTGATATCTCGATTGAGACTGCTCATGTTGCTTTGATGGATGATGATCTTGCAAAAATTCCCTATTTTCTCCGTGTATCTCGCCGTACTGTGACTTTGATTAAGCAAAATATCGCGGTGGCTTTAGGTATTAAAGCACTCTTCTTTATTGCGATCTTTATCGGTTATGAGAGCATGTGGGCTGCGGTTTTTGCAGATGTCGGCGCTTCTCTTTTAGTGATTATGAATAGTCTACGCATCTTAAAGGAGGATTTTGAAGATTAGTGATATCTTTATCTCTTATTTTTCTCTCTCGATCTTTTTATCGAGTCAAAAAAAGAGCCCCTTAAAGATCTTATTTGTATGTTTGTAAGATTATTTAAGGGGCCTGATGGTTTAGTAGGATATTTTTATATCTTTTTATATCATTAATACCATATCATACGATACCATCTCTTTCCATATTTTATATTTAGGTATATTGATGTGTCGTGGAGCTACTGATAGTCAATAATCACCTTCATTGCTTTTTCATCAGCAGCATTTTTGAAGACTTTATAGGCGTGTTCAAGATCATCGAACTTAAAGTGATGGGTAATCATCTTCTCAAGGGGGAGCTTTCCGGAGCAGCAGGTTTTCAACAACATGTCGGTGGTGTTTGCATTGACTAGTCCTGTTGTGATTTTTAGATTTTTAATCCAGAGCTTTTCAAGCGCAAAGCTGACAGGTTGACCATGAACACCGACGTTTGCAATATTGCCTCCCTCTTTAACCACATGTTGACAGACATCCCAAGTAGCGGGGATTCCCACCGCTTCAATTGCACAATCGACGCCGCGTCCATTCGTGAGGGAGAGGATCTTTTCGATCGGATCTTCAGTCGCTGAGTTGACAACATCGGTAGCTCCCATTTCGAGCGCCATCTCTAATCGATTCTGATCAGTATCGGCAACGATGATCTTACTTGGCGAGTAGAGTTGTGCGGTTAAGAGTGCTGCCATACCGATCGGGCCGGCACCAACAATAGCAACGGTATCACCCGGTTTGACATCCCCATACTGAACACCAATCTCATGGGAGGTGGGAAGTGCATCAGAGAGAAGAACCGCAACATCTTCACTTAACTCTTTAGGAAGATGGTAGAGGGAGGTATCAGCAAAAGGAGTACGAACATATTCAGCTTGTGTTCCATCGATCATATATCCCATAATCCAACCACCTTCATTGAGGCAGTGAGCATTAAGTTGTTTTTGACAGTTTTCACATGTACCACAGCGGCTGACACAGGAGATAATCACTTTATCCCCTTTCTTAAAGTTTTTAACAGCGCTTCCGACCTCTTCAATAATACCAATCCCTTCATGACCGAGAATTCGACCATTAAACGCACCGTCGCGCTCTTTGGCAGTTGCCTCGATTTCGGGATTTTTACCCTTCATAATACCAAGGTCAGTGCCACAGATCGTTGTCTTTGTAAGTTTTACAATAGCATCCGTGGGGGCTAAAATTTTGGGGATAGGGCGCTCTTCAAAACGAAGATCATTTTCACCATAATAGACCATAGCTTTCATACTTTCTGACATAGCATTCTCCTTAGTATTGTGGAAAGTTGAGTAAAAAGTATACTATTTCATAGTAGGATATCTCGCCTAAAAGTACAATCTAAATTCACTTTATCTTCAGTGTTAACGCCCTTTCTATCGAGGATTTGAGCTTTTTTGTTAAGTAGGTCTTTGATAATGAAGTAATAATATTAAGAAGTGAATATTGATATATCTCTACATTTTTATATTTCCACATTCTTATACTCCAAATCATTATAATTTAATATTTTGGAGTTTTTATCTTTTTATCTTTTTATCTCTTTGTCCCTTTCTATGTGAGTTTAAAAGATTGAAAACATCAATTCTCTAACAATCGATTGTTCTAACATCGTATGAGGGATCAGAGATTTCAGAGAGAAGGTTCTTTCTTCGATAGGTATAAAAATACCCCAAAAGTTGTGTCCAACTTTTGGGGTTCAGTTCATCTGTAGTACTTTTCTTCGTTGCCACTTTTTTTGATAAGTGACAATTATGCTTTTTTCATAAACTCTGATTTTAGCTGTAAGCTCGTACCGTTGACTTTACAGTCGATATCGTGATCACCATCGATAATACGGATATCTTTGATCATTGTTCCTTGTTTGACCACCATTGATGATCCACGAACTTTAAGATCTTTGATCACCGTTACGGAATCACCATCCTGCAGAGGTGTTCCGTGAGCATCGCGCGTTACCGGTTTTTGCTCCTCTTCAACCACCTCAGCATTTACTGGCCATTCGTGACCACAGTCGGGGCAGAAGTAGAACTCTGTATCGGTATAGGTATGTGTCATCTGACACTCTGGGCAAGGGGGTAAATTATGCATTGTATTCTCTCCCAAATAATATTTTATCGGTTGAATCGGTGCGATATTATGCGCAATTGCCGATTCGGCACTGAGGCAATATACCTAAATAGGAGTTAAAAATCGAGGTGTTAAGCAAATATTGAGGAGGATAAGCACTATCTTAATGATTTTTTAGTAATCTTGTTGAGTTATTTTGCTATTTTAATAGCGCTTTTGCCTTAATCATGATCTCAAAGCGTTTCATTGAGAAATCGCTATAATAGTGGAGTGAACTCATATAGAGCGAGCTTGTTGAGGATCAGTAAATTGTTATAAGGGGATAAGATGAGTAGAAAAATTAGCGCGGTAGCATTTGATCTTGATGGAACATTGATTAATAGTGCTAAAGGCTTAACAGAAGCGATTGATCTGATGTTGAAGACTTTAGAGTACCCTGTTGCCGGATTTGAGAAAGTCTCGGTCTGGATTGGAAATGGTGCTATTAATTTAGTGGAGAGCGCGCTTAAAGATGCCGGGGGAGAATCTGCTCTTTCGCAATTTGATGAAGCGTATGATCTTTTTAATCGTTTTTATGCTGATGTCTTAAAGAAGGGAAGCGAGCTCTATCCTGGCGTGCGTGTGACATTAACCACCTTAAAAGAGCAGGGCTATCGTTTAGCGATGATTACTAATAAGCCATCACGTTTTTTACCACAACTATTGAAGGATCTCTCTTTAACATCACTTTTTGATCTTGTTTTAGGTGCCGATGATGTCGCTGCAAGAAAGCCGCATCCTGCCCCGATTTATCAGACATTGGGGGCTTTGGGGCTTTACCGCGAAGAGCTTCTTTTTGTAGGAGATTCTCGCAATGATATTGAGTCGGCAAAAGAGGCGGGGGTTGCAACGGTAGGACTCACTTATGGTTATAATTTTGGCCGTTTGATCTCAGAAGAGAATTCTACCTATGTGATCGATCATTTTGAAGAGCTCTTATCGATTTTGGAGATTCAATCTTAGAGAGAACCTCTTTTTCATGACTGACGATATCTTATCTAGCTAGCTATCAATATCTATAATGACAATACGATAAGACGAAAAGAGCTATAGCAACAGAGAGTGATTTCAAATTTGAAGCTCTCCATTAATCTATAGCTCTTTTTCTTGTTGATCGCCCTTTAGCGATCGGTTTTGAGAGTTTTGTTAATCTCTTATCTGTATCAACATTTCAACACTTTAGCGTTCTATCGATTAGCCACCGACAGTTGCAGAGGCAACTTGTGGGAAGAGTGGTGTCATGAGATAGAGTTTAATAATAATCGCATTGACGATATCGATAAAGAATGCCCCCACCATCGGTACTACTAAGAAGGCTTTTGTTGAAGGGCCAAAACGCTCTGTCACCGCTTGCATATTAGCAATAGCTGTAGGCGTTGCCCCAAGACCAAATCCACAGTGACCTGCTGCAAAAACAGCTCCATCTAAACCGCGACCCATTACATTGTAGGTGATGAAGATTGCATAAAGCGCCATGATAATCGCTTGTACCGCAAGGATAATGATCATTGGAATCGCAAGCGATTTAAGCTCCCACAATTTAAGACTCATCAATGCCATAGCAAGGAAGAGAGAGAGGCTGACGTTACCAACAATAGAGACGGAGCGCTCAAAGATAATCTGATCACTGATTAGTGAGAGAATGTTATTGATAATCACACCCACGAAGAGGACGCAAACGAAGGTAGGGAGTGCAAATTTCGTGCCGTTGAGCGCATCAGAGATGATCGTTCCTAAAGTGATTGAGATAAGAATCATGGTGATGGTCTCAATCAATGCATTTGAAGTGATACGACGACTTGCGCGTGGTTGTTCAAAGGCGGTGATATCATCAGAAGCTTCCTTATCTTGATCTTTCCCCATAATGGTTGTGTCAAGATTCATTTGGCGTTTACGAAGGAGCATGCGCGCTACAGGACCACCGACTAAGCCCCCTAAGACAAGGCCAAAGGTCGCACAGGCCATCGCAATCTCTGTTGCATTGGTAAAACCATAATCTTTGGAGAACACTTCGCCCCAAGCGGCGCCTGTTCCATGGCCACCTGCTAATGTTACAGAACCTGCAAGAAGCCCCATCAGTGGATCAATACCCAGTGCTTTTGCTAAACCGATACCAACACCACTTTGAATTAAGAGGAAGATGATTACGACAAAGAGGAAGATTAAGAGTGAAACACCGCCTGAAAGAAGGCTTTTGAAGTTTGCATTAAGACCGATTGTTGCAAAGAACATCAACATTAATGGCGTTTGTAATGCTGTATCGAACTTGATTTCAAAGTCGAAGACAGTTTTTAAGATTAAGATCGTAAATGCAATAATCAATCCACCAGCAACAGGGCTTGGAATTGTAAAACGATCGAGGAGGGGGATTTTTGCGACGACAACACGACCAAGAAGCAAGGTTAAACAAGCAATGACGATCGTAGCGTACACATCAAACGAAATCATGTTTGAGCTGATCATTAGGGGTAACTCCTATATCTAAAATAACGATTTTTCAATCAATTCTCCTTCTAGCAGAAGGCTTCCATCTCAATACCCTAATCGAAAAATATCTCTAAGAAGTATCTCTAAAAGGTATCTCTAAAGGTTATCTCAAAAATTTCTAGAGAGTATCCAAAGAGGATCCAAAGAGGATCCAAAGAG
>SJXN01539642.1:0-13704 GCA_006408545.1 Alcelaphus buselaphus | reverse complement strand
CGATGATTTCAATGGATCCCCAAAATAGAGAATTAAATATTTGTAAATCTTCATTATTTAGAAGAGATGCTATATTTGAGGGACAACATAGAAATATTCAATTAATGTAAATTAATTAAAATTATATTTAAAGGTATATCTAAAAAAAAATAGAATTAATTTTAGATATACTCTATATGAGAGCAATTTTTGCTTAAGAAGAAGTTTACCCTTGTAAAGGGTATTATAAAATACAAACTATAAGAAAAGAGTAGAATAGATGATTAGAAACAGGGAATTATATTTAAAAAATAAAACTATTAAACACCCTATTCCGTTTTGAACCGTTAACATAAAGATATTTTTTGAACAGATCCCCATTTTTAAGCACAAAAAAAGCTCTTGTATACACAAGAGCTTATTCGAAATATCTGGCGGAAAAGGAGGGATTCGAACCCTCGATACGCTACTAACGTATATCCGCTTTCCAGGCGAACGCCTTCAACCACTCGGCCACTTTTCCTAATTGTATCTCAACTCAATCTTTTTCGGTTGAGGCAGATAAGATACTAAATATTTTCACAATTGACAAGTCTATCCCTTAAATAGATATCTCCCACTACTCACACTATAATTGAGAGGACGGCGAGAGCGCTCAAATTGTTGATAACCCTCTTGTAGATTATCCCAAAACTCATAGTGCAGAGATTGCTTTTCTCGATTAAGACGCGATTTTTCCATCTTAAAGGGATATGCTTGCACCTCAACATAAGGTTGCCCATTCTTCAATGCCAATTCTACAAGACCATAGATCTCTTCTATCTGTGGATCAGTCATTGCATAACAACCGACTGAATCACACTTACCATGAACCATCAAGTAGCTTCCGGTTCGACCTAATGCTCGATCAAAGCTATTAGGAAAACCGAGATTGAAAGATTTATAGAAGCGACTATGGGGATTGAGCGCTCTGCGGTCAACCCGATAGAAACCTTCTGGTGCTTGATGATCTCCTTCATAGATCTTAGGTCCTAATGTCCCTGAATAGTTACAGATAGGATAATTTGAGAAGTGGATAAACTCTTTTTTCCCTTTAGGCTTCATCCAAACCTCAAGCATCGCTTCCTCTTTAAAGATACGAATTAAAACCTCATCTCCCGGCTTTAAACCATAATTTTTAAGGCGCTCTGTTAATGGACCTCCTGATATGTAGGAGGGAGATGGCGTATTAGAGTAGCTACTACAAGCAGATAGAATCAGCATAATACCTACCACTTTAAGAACTGTTTTGATCGCTCTACGTGCTCTATTCATATCTATCCCAACTCTTTATCTCAATGATCATTACAGCTCACTTCTATCTCTAATATTCCATCTCTCATCTTTATGCAGAATATTGCAGAAGATCTAACACTTTTTGATGGAGTGCCGGCGTTGTTGCTAGGATCGTTGTAACATCAAGATCAATTGCGCCTCCATCGAGTGCGGTCATCACTCCTCCTGCTTCCTTAACAATAATCGAAAGTGCTGCAATATCTAAGATATTGACATCAGATTCAACAATAATATCGACTTTCCCAGTTGCTAAGAAATGGTATTGTAAAAAATCTCCAAATCCACGCGTAGAATTGACCGCTCCAACTAATTGACCATAATTTGCCCATTTCTCAGCATCTTGAGTTAAACGCTTGAGATTTCCTGAAGAGAAGACCGCTTGCGATAACTGATCGATATCACTGACGGAGATCTTTTTACCCTCTAAAAAAGCGCCTTGCCCTTTTAGCGCATAGATTCGCTCACCACCGTTAAAACAAGGGGCTGTTGATACTCCTAAAACAATCTCTCCCTTATACATTAAAGCAATTTGGCAAGAGAAAAAAGGACGACGGCGAACAAATGCTTTAGTGCCATCAATAGGATCAATGAGCCAGATAAAGTCAGAACTCATATTCTTCTGTCCACTCTCTTCTCCATAAAAGCCGTGATCAGGAAAAGCTTTAGAGATATGCTCATAGATCGCCTTCTCTACTGCAATATCAACCTCTGTTACCGGCGTTGCATCGGCTTTAATCTCAATTTTAAAGGCATTTTCATCATAAGCTGTTGCGATCAACTCTCTTGCGATCTCTGATGCCTCTAACGCACAGTCTAAATATTTTTGCATATCCATCTCTATCTACTCTTCTCTCTCTATTGGTTATCAAAATCTACGCGCCCTATCTCGATGCTAAATCAACTCAGATAGGGGTCATCACATAATACTCTCTCATTGATCATAATGACGAACATAATGGTGAACATGATGACGAATAAAAAAAGATGATGGATCAAGCCATCATCTCTCTATCACAAATATACTCTATGACTCTCTTTTTAACATAGGAAAGCCTAATCTTTCACGGGATTCATAGTAGCTCTTCGCCACCATCCCCGCCATTTTACGAACTCGTAAAATATAGCCTTGTCGCTCTGTTACAGAGATCGCTTTACGCGCATCTAATAGGTTGAAGGCATGGGAAGCTTTCAGAACCATCTCGTAAGCAGGAAGCGCTAGGTTCTCAGCTAAAAGGCGTGATACCTCTTTTTCGTAAAAATTAAAGGAATTTAGGAGAAACTCAACATCGGCATGGGAGAAGTTATAGTGAGATTGTTCTACCTCATTTTGATGGAATACATCGCCATAAGTGATCTTACCAAAAGGTCCATCCGACCAGACAAGATCATAAACACTCTCAACTTCCTGAACATACATCGCAAAGCGCTCAAGTCCGTAGGTGATCTCCCCTAAAACCGGTTTACACTCTAAACCACCCGCCTGTTGGAAGTAGGTAAATTGTGTTACCTCCATCCCATTGAGCCACACTTCCCATCCTAAGCCCCAAGCACCTAATGTCGGTGACTCCCAATCATCTTCCACAAATCGGATATCATGCTTAGTTACATCGATCCCTAATGCTTCTAACGAACCGAGATAGAGCTCTTGCATATTCTCTGGAGAGGGTTTAATCGCGACTTGAAATTGATAGTAATGTTGTAGACGATTCGGGTTTTCACCATAACGACCATCCGTTGGACGACGGGAGGGTTGAACATAAGCGGCCGCCCATGGCTCAGGACCTAATGCACGAAGGAATGTTGCCGTATGGAATGTTCCCGCTCCCACCTCAATATCATAAGGTTGAAGTAACGCACATCCCTGCTCTGCCCAGTAAGTTTGCAGCGTAAAAATCATCTCTTGGAAAGTCATTTTTTTCATATTTTAATATCTTTATCTGTATGCTTTATCTGTATGCTTTGTTTATGTTCTTTACTTATGTTCTTTACTTATGTTCTTTACTTATACTCTTTACTTATGTTCTTTACTTATACTCTTTACTTATGTTCAGTAAATACTTATCGATGGTTTTTATTTAAGCCCTATCGATATTAGTGATCTTTAGTTAGTAATCTTAGTTGATCAATCTTCTATTGTATCTGCTGACCGATTATCTACTGATCTACATTCGATATTATACCCCAATTATTGACGATTGCGCGCTTCACTCTCAGCTTCATCTAGAAATTCCTCATCATCGAGAATCTCCTCTTCTATGCGCTCAATCGGCAGAACCTCACCCGGACGGAAACGATGTTCTCGTTGAGGTACAGGGATCTCAATATTGTTCTCTCTTAATGCCGTATCGATCGCCCACATATAAGCTGCACGAATACCATTGGGACGTTTCACAGCCCGCGAGGTGAGCCAAACAACTAACTCAAACTCATAGTAGTAATCTTTAAAATCGACTAACCAAACAGCAGGATTACGTCCTGGAATTCCTTTTAAGGTGTGTGGCAACGCCTCTGCAGCGGCAAGAACCACTTCTCGAACAATCTCCTTATCTGTTCCATAAGCAACTCTAAAGGGGTAACGCATACGGCGCTGAGGCTCTTTAAGCGTCCAGTTGAGCATCTTGGTATTGATAAACTCAGAGTTAGGAATCACGATATCGACATTATCATTATCGGTAATAATAGTGGCACGCACATTGATCTCTTTCACTTCACCCCAGAGAGGTTTTCCACTCTTTTGATCTTGCAGCTCAATAAAATCGCCCACCTTAATCGAACGTTCAAAGAGTAGAATCAGGCCCGAGACAAAGTTATTAACGATCGATTGCAATCCAAATCCCAGTCCGATTGCAAGTGCCCCTGCGACAAGCGCAAAGTTGGTAAAATCAATGCCGACAGCAGTCAAACCATAGAGAAATCCAAAGAGGATAATAGCGTAATAAGTTAAGCGCCCGGCAAGATAGTAAGCCGGTAATTTATCATCACCTCGCTTATTCCCCATACGATTGAAGACACGATTGAGCCAGAATGCGATCCACCAACAGACCAGGACAATGAGGAGAAACTGAAAGAAACTGATCGAGGTTACCGGTGTATCACCCACAGTAAAGAGTGGCGTTCTCAAAAGTTGCTTCACATTGCGCCAAGCATAACTGAGCGTGCTTTTCGTACGATTGATGGTATTCATCAATACGCCTTGAAACTGTAATAATTGATTCTCTAAGATCCGCCCCATAAACTGGCTATCGGCAATCTCTGTCTGCAGCTTTTGTAACAGAACAGAAGTCTCTTGAATCAGCGTTAGACGATCATTCGCGATGCCGGCAAGGAAGCTATTCTCATTGATGCCACCACGAATTTCAATATCCGCAAGTAATGCATTGGTATTACTTCGCTCCACCTCATTTTGGTTGAACCAATCTTTCGCTTTAAGTGAGATCTCCTCTAAATTACGCTGACGATCGGCATAATTTTTCTGTATTCGCTCAACATCGAGCCCCTCTTCATCCGAGAGAATAGCCAAAATATCGCGCTCATTTTCATACATATCGAGCCGCGCTTCCAAAATCGCAACATTGATCTTCTCTTTTGCCACACGTTGATTACGTAATCTCGCAACAGCTTGATCTTCCACCGTCTCATCAGGAAGAAGTAGAAGTTGTGACTGCTCACGAAGTAATTTTGTATTAGCCTCTTGAAGACGAATAATAGTGTTATCGATCCGATCATTGAGCGCATCGATCTCATCACTGGTGTAGGTCAATCGAGTAATGGCAACATTCTTAATATCTTGAAGCTCACGAGATTCTGACTCAATAATTGTTAAGTTCTCTCGTAACAGGCGTAATCGCTCTGTTAATAATGCTTGTTCCGTCTGAAGTGTAATCACCTGCAGTGCAGCTAAAAATCGAGCATGACTCCCCTCTGTAGTCTCAAGATAGGAGACAAAGCGATTATTAAGATCCCGCGTAATATCACGATATTGCACATCCTGATCACGAATATCTTCCCGCACGCTAACAAGCTCTGTGCTAAGCTCCCGCTCTCGATGGATAATTGTCAAGAGTTCGCCGATGCTATAGTGTTCTTTTAGCTCAAATTTAAAACGCTTTTTAGTAACGCTCTTCTCTTTCAGAGCCACATAAGCAAAAAAGTTCGCGCTAATATGAGAGATCTTCGGCAATTCCCGCTTAAGAGCCTCTTCTGGCAATTTTTGTGACTCTTCATCAATACGTTGAATAAAGTCGATCACTGCCTGTTTAAGATCGCCGGATTTTTTATTTTCAAAATAGTTCCACCATGCTGTATTAAGTGACATAGGATCAGGAAGCATAAGCTCCTCTTCTTGACCACTTTCCACAGCACCCAATCCATTTTGCAGTAACGAGCTAATAGGATGAACCTGAGAAAAAGCGACACTTAAACTCATCAACATTATCAATAGTAGCGTTGAAGCTCGCTTTATCTTGGTCACAGGCACCTCTTATTTAAATTCTTGCTGAATTAGGGGGGAGAAATAGAGTTAAAAGCCCAAAATAGTCGAAAGGTGGGTTGAAACTCCACGTTGCTGATTAGATCAGACTCCAGTCTAATATTATTGCATATAGCGCCTACTCAATCTAGAATATGAGACCGAATTATTAATTATTTTAAGGAAATATCTGTGTCCGAAAAAATAAGTCAAGATATCGCTGAGAACTTAAGTATTGAAGCGCAACTAGAGAAGCTCACTAAAATTTTAGAAGCACTCGAAAATGATGAGCTTCCGCTAGAGGAGTCTCTTCAAAAGTTTGAAGAGGGAATCAGACTGACAAAAGAGTGCCAAGCGTTGCTTGAAGCCTCTGAAAAGAAGATCTCTCAACTCTTATCCAAAGAACAGATTGAATCATAAGGAGCTTAGCAACTCATGCCTACCGCTTGGTTTACAACGCAACTTCACCTCTTTGAAGCCGCTTTCACAAAAGAGCTTGAGAAGATCGAAGCCCCTGAGCGTCTTAAAGAAGCGTTGCTCTATAGCACGCTCAATGGGGGAAAAAGACTTCGTCCACTCTTAACCATCGCCAGCGGTGAGCTCTGTGATGCTAAAATGGCGGCAATTTTATCCATTGCCTCTGCCATTGAGATGATCCATGCCTACTCTTTAGTCCACGATGACTTACCGGCAATGGATGATGATGAATATCGTCGCGGTAAATTAACCTGTCATAAGGCCTATGATGAAGCCACCGCTATTTTAACCGGCGATGCTCTTTTAACAGCAAGTTTTGAAAGCTTAAGTCATATTGAAGAGCTCTCAGCAGAGAAGAGATTGCAGCTGATTCAACTTATTAGCCATGCAGCCGGCAGCGCCGGAATGGTAGGTGGGCAATATCTCGACCTCTCTTCTGAAAATAGAACCATCTCTCTTCATGAATTAGAGACGCTACACCGTAAAAAGACAGGAGCACTCATCAAGTCTTCTATTTTAGCAGGGGCAATTGCCGGCGATACGGATCAATCAACTTATGATAAACTATCGGTTTATGCCGATAATATTGGGCTTGCGTTTCAGATTAAAGATGACATTTTAGATCTCATCGGAACCCAAGAAGAGCTCGGCAAAAAGCCCGGCAGTGATCTTCTTCAAGAGAAATCCACCTATATCTCACTTTTAGGGTTAGAAGATTCTATTGCAAAGCTTGATGAACTAACGAATGAAGCAATTGAGCTACTCTCTCCTTTGGGTAAAAAAGCAGAACCACTGATCGATCTTGCCCACTATATTCAAAAGCGCAATCATTAAGGTTTTAGAATGAATCCAACACCACTTCTTGATCAAATCCAGTCACCTGATGACCTCAAATCCCTCTCTCTCAATGATCTTGAGACACTCTCTATGGAGCTTAGGCAATTTCTAATTGGCTCAGTTCTCAATTCTGGAGGGCATTTTGCTTCAGGCCTTGGAGTGGTTGAGCTAACAGTGGCATTGCATCATGTTTTTAATACCCCTCACGATAAGATTATCTGGGATGTTGGACATCAAGCCTACCCTCACAAAATCTTAACGGGACGGAAAGATCAGATCCATACCATTCGTAAAAAAGGGGGGCTAGGACCTTTCCCTTCTCTTAATGAGAGCGATTACGATGCTTTTGGTGTGGGTCACTCCTCAACGTCAATTAGTGCTGCTTTAGGCATGGCGATTGGTGCAAAACATCATCATGATGAGAGCCAACAGCTTATTGCCGTCATTGGTGATGGAGCTTTAACCGCAGGGCAAGCCTTTGAGGCGCTCAATCATGCGGGTGATCTTAAGGCGAATCTTTTAGTGATTCTCAATGATAATAATATGTCGATCTCTCCTAATGTAGGGGCGCTCAGTACCATGTTGACGCGCACACTCTCTAAGCCGGCAATTCAGTCGATTCGTGAAAGTGGTGCAAAATTTTTAGAGAATCTCCCTTTCCCCCAAGCGCTTGATCTCGCTAAAAGAGCAGAGACTCGGGTCAAGAGTGCTGTTGCTGAACAGAGCGTTATCTTTGAAGAGTTCGGGTTTCAATATTTTGGCCCTATCGATGGGCATGATCTTCCGACACTGATCACGACACTGAAAAACTTAAAGCAGAAGAGTGGGCCACGCTTTCTCCATATCACCACCAAAAAAGGGAAAGGATATGCGAAAGCTGAAGCGGAACCTGTAAAATTCCATGCCGTATCAGCAGCAAAAAGAGAGAGCTCGCCGGCAGATAAAATCAGCGCAACTCAAAGTGAAAGTCATTTAGAGAAACAACTAGAGAAACAGAAGCCGAGCTTAACTTACACCCAAGTCTTCTCCCAATGGCTCTGTGATATGGCAGAGATTGAACCTGATCTGATGGCAATTACGCCGGCAATGTGTGAGGGCTCCGGCCTTGTTGCCTTTAGCCAACGTTTTCCCCATCGTTTCTTTGATACGGCAATAGCAGAACAACATGCCGTAACATTAGGTGCCGGCATGGCATTGGGAGGAATCAAACCTGTCGTTGCGATCTACTCCACCTTTCTACAACGTGCATATGATCAACTGATTCATGATGTTGCGATTCAAAATCTCGATGTCACCTTTGCAATTGATCGTGCTGGCATTGTAGGTCCTGATGGCGCAACACATGCAGGAACCTTTGATATCGCCTACCTTCGAACAATTCCCAATATGGTGATTATGGCACCTTCAAGCGAAGAGGAGTGCTATAAGATGTTAACCGCAGCCTACCACTATCGAGGGCCGGCAGCAGTTCGCTATCCACGCGGAAAAGGGATAGGCACTCAGATCAGTGATGAACCGATAGAAAAGATAGAGATAGGAAAGAGCCGACTTCTACAAGAGGGAGAATCGCTCTTAGTGATCAATATTGGCCCTCTCATTGAGAATGCAACTACCATAGCCAATCATTTTGGTGGAACCCTACTCGATCTTCGTTTTGTTAAACCTCTCGATCGAGAGATGCTCTTAAAGCTTGCGCGATCCCATCAAGCGATCATCACGATTGAAGATGGTGCGATCATGGGGGGTGCCGGCTCGGCCATCAATGAATTACTTGCCTCTGAAGGAATCTTTATGCCCATTAAACATTTTGGCATTAAAGATTACTATCCTGAACATGGAGAGCGAGAAGAGATCTTAGCCGATTATGGCTTAACGCCGGAAAAGATGATTGAAGAGACGGAAGCTTTTCTTTCGCTTCTTAAACTAGCACAATAGAGATCTAGCCATCTCCCACCCCTCGACTAAACATATTGATCGAGAAATAGAAAAAGATGGGGCAGAGAGAGGCAAACACAAAAATAAAAAGTACAAAGTACAACTAGTAAGTCCCTTAACGATAGATCATCGTAAGGGGCTTACTTTTTTACGCCTATCAATCAGCTAATGTTAAATTGATCTTTCGATCGATCATAAGAGAGTCGATTGAATTGATAATTCTTAATTGATCGCTTCAGCTAAAACTGCAACTTGTGCTGCTGTAATTTGGGCGATGCCCTTCTCTGCAAGTTTGATCATCTCCAATAACTCTTTCGTAGAGAATGGTGCTTGCTCTGCCGTTGCTTGCACCTCAATCATCTGCCCATTGTTATCCATAATCACATTCATATCGGTATCTGCGGCACTATCTTCAAGATAATCAAGATCCAATACTGGAACACCTTGGTAGATTCCTACAGAAATTGCCGCAATTTGACTAACTAACGGTGTCTTCTCTAATAACCCTTGCTCTACAAGCTTATGAAGCGCTAACACTAAAGCAATATAACCGCCGGAAATAGATGCGGTTCTCGTTCCACCATCTGCTTGTATCACATCACAATCGATCGTAATCGTTCGCTCACCTAGTAACTCGAGATCGACCGCAGCACGTAGTGAGCGACCAATCAGACGTTGAATCTCTAAAGTTCGTCCACTCTGCTTACCTCTTGCCGCTTCACGACTTGAACGTGTGTGAGTTGATCCCGGCAACATACCATATTCTGCAGTAATCCAGCCCTTTCCTTCTCCGCGTAAAAAAGGGGGAACTCGCTCCTCGATAGAGGCAGTGCATAATACTTTTGTATTGCCAAATACCGCTAAAACAGAACCGGCAGCATGCATTGTAAAGTTAGGAATAAATTGCAAAGAACGCATCTCATCTGCAGCTCTCTTTGAAGGTCTTACCATCTTTTATCTCTCTTCTTCTCTATTATTTGTTATCAGTTTCTATCTGCTTAAAATTTTAGACCTAAATCTCAAACCTAAACAGTAGATCAAGTCTTAGATCTGAAAATTAGATCTAAAAATACAAAAAAGCCCGTAAAAACGGGCTTCTTTAATGATATCTTTAATTTTGATCAATACCGTCAATGCCGACAAGAATCAATCTATATCAATTGGTATTTATTTACCACGATAAACGATACGACCTTTTGTGAGGTCATAAGGTGTTAATTCTACTTTAACTCTATCTCCCATAAGAATACGAATATAGTTCTTACGCATCTTACCAGAGATATGAGCAGTGATAACATGACCGTTATCTAACTCTACTCTAAATTGTGTATACGGAAGGGTTTCAATAACCGTGCCTTCCATTTCAATATGATCTTCTTTTGACATATAACTCTTTAATAACTTAGTAAGATTGGTCGGGACAGCAGGATTTGAACCTGCGACCCCTTGCACCCCATGCAAGTGCGCTACCAGGCTGCGCCATGCCCCGACGAAATGAGATCTAAATAATAGCAAATAAAAAGTGCCGTGACAAGACCCTTTCCCGATCCTGTCACTTTACCCTCCTTAAAAGTCTCAAGAAGAGAGGTTTTCTCCACTTTTATCTGTTACCTCTATTATCTTCTTTACTCCTTAACAACCGTTT
Organism: Alcelaphus buselaphus; assembly: GCA_006408545.1. Lineage (NCBI taxonomy): Eukaryota > Metazoa > Chordata > Mammalia > Artiodactyla > Bovidae > Alcelaphus > Alcelaphus buselaphus. The sequence goes on along the minus strand of SJXN01539642.1, from coordinate 3,028 downwards.
TAACTTCCTCTAGCTTTAAGCCAGGGAAAAGGGTATCGCTACTTCCACTCTCGGCGTTATAAGGTGCTTTTCGTGTTACTGCTAACTCTTTAGCAACAGGGTTATCCTTTGCTCTTGCATCCATATAGACCGTTCTATGCTCGGCATCGATCGTTCCCATACTCTGTGCCCCACCACCTAAAGCAGCGTAGAGCATAACATCATTGATATGCTTATTAAAGTAGGTCGTTAAGAGCGCTTGACGAGAGCTAAAGAGTGTTCGCTGTGCATCTAACACATCAAGATAGCTCGCAATTCCGTTAGTATAGAGAAGATTTGCTAAACGCAACTGCTCAGAAGTTGTTGCCACAAGATTTTGTTGTGCGCGCAATTGATCGCTTAATGGTTTTTTAGAGACTAAAGCATCTGCCACTTCTTGGAAAGCGGTCTGAATTGTCTTCTCATACTTCACTACTTCCACATTCTTACGGACATAAGCGAGATCTAAGTTCTTCTGAATTTTACCCCAATTGAAGATCGGAATGCTAATTTGTGGCGCAAAGGTCCACCCACTATGGCCCGATTTAAAGAGGTCAGAGAGTTCTGAGGATGCATTACCAAAGGTTGAGGTTAAGGTAATACTCGGGAAGAATGCTGCTCTTGCGGCACCAATATCAGCATTTGCGGCTAACAGTTGATATTCAGCTTCAATCACATCAGGACGCACCAATAAGACTTGTGATGGAAGACCGACGGGCAACTCCTCCGAGAACTGTTTTGCGCGTAATGAGAGCCCTTTAGGTAGATCTGTTGCCACCGCACCCACTAACGTGTAGAGCGCATTACGCGCCTTACCTAACTGCCCTTCAATATTGGCCACTTGAGCTTGTGCTGAGAAGACCTGCCCTTTCGCTTGGGCTAAATCAAGGTCATTTGCAATTCCCGCCTCAACCTGTTGCTGAACAAGATTATAAGAGGCTCTATTGGAGTTTAAGGTCTCTTTGGCAACTCGTAACTGCTCTTCTGCAAGCACTTCAGTTAAGTAAGCGCGAGCAACCCCTGAAACAAGGGCAATCTCCGCTGCTCGTTTCCCCTCTTCCGTTGCTAAATATTTTGCAAAAGCGGCATCACTTAAAGAGGCTGCCTTACCGAAGAAGTCGATCTCAAAACTACTAACGCCGAAGTTAAGTGATGTTCCTTCTGTAATAGGTTTCCGAGAACCAGGGGGCTGTATATTAGCGCTCCCCGTTTTAGTTCGAGAATAACCACCGGCGGCATTAAACCCAGGAAGCTGATCGGCAACAGAGATACCATACGCAATACGCGCCGCTTCTAGATTTAAGGTCGCTAATTGTAGATCCTTATTATTCTCTAATGCTAACGCGATTAACTTCTTCAAGCGTGGATCTTTAAAGTAGTGCTCCCAATTGATCTGATAGGCAAAGGTTTGATCTGCTAATGTACCTGCTTGGGCTCCTGATGAGACAGGGAAGCTATCAATAACAGGGAGTGCAGGACGCTCATAAGTAGGCGCCATGGAACAAGCGGCTAAAATAAAGGGGGCACCGACGAGTAACAGTGATTTTTTCATATCTTTGATCAACCTCTAGTTGAGTTTGGAGCAATTCGTTTTAACAATTCGTTTTAATAATGTGTTTTAACAATACGCTTTAACAATACGCTTTAAATATAGGATTATCGTAATATACGCGTTATTTGTAGCATACAATTATTACAATAATAATATCATTAATATATGAGCATCATATCTATCGGTATCGATATCTGAGGATCAACATCTCAATATCAACAATCCAATTCAATATTGGTGAGTAAATATTGATAAATAAACATTGATGGATAAACATTGATGAATATAGATCTCATAATTAATTGAAAGATAGTGGGTATTGTATCAAGTGACAACAATGTTGTCATTATCAAAATGATCCAGCGACGACCTCTCTTTATCGCACGTTTGGTCGATTTCACCATCCATTTTATAGCTTAAAAACAATATTATAGTTTACCGTAGCCATAAAAACGTTGCTGCCAATAAGGGGTATCAAATCGAGTAATTTCAACCCGCTTGCCGGAGCTAGGAGCATGAATCATCTGGTTATCCCCAATATAGATTCCTGCATGAGAGATGCTCTTACCATTTGTGATAAAAAAAACGAGATCCCCCGGCTCAGGTTTATCGGTACGTTTCGCGTAACGATACTGGCTTCGAGTATCTCGTGGTAGTGATATGCCGGCATTTTTATAGGCGTACTGAATTAAGCCACTACAATCAAACCCCCGCTTAGGATCTGTTCCCCCAAAAAGATAAGGGCGGCCAATTTGCCCCTTTGCATGATAAATCGCTGAAAACTTCGCCCCTAATAGATTCTCCTGCTTCAGATCTGCATCTGCAACCGCAAGAGATATCGGGCTCAATAGCGTCGCTACAAAAAGAAATCGTTTGAGCTGATCGGTTAAACGGTTCTGCATCATCTCTCCCATAAGTTAATCGATCTACAAGTTGTTAATAAAATTCTCACTCTCTGTGACAGAAGGCTCTCGATAAATTGGGGGGTCGATAGACATTTTTGCTATACTTTACCCCTTAATCAATCCCTAGAATTGCATCGAGGATACATATTTTATGCCACAGCACTTAAATAATAGAATATTAATTGTACACGCAAATCAACAAGAAGCTCAAAAAATTGCACGCCTTCTCCGGGATGCGCAATTTTACTCAGAAATCGTCACCCTAAAAGATCTTGCTGAAGCCCTGAAAAGCGGCCCAACAAAAGCGATTTTAAGTGATCAAATAGCTGAGATTGAGATGATCTTAAAAAATGAATCTCTAACAATGCCACTCTTTGCTTTAGCAGAAGATAGCTCCTCTGAAGCTGTTATCGAGTTTATCAAAGGAACGGGCGCTGAAGCGGTCTGGAATGTAGAAGCTTTTATTGAGCATCATACAAAAGCGATTCAAAATAGTGTCCAAGGCGATGAGGTTATTTTAGGTCTCTCTGGTGGAGTTGATTCCTCCGTTGTT
>SJXN01539641.1:0-12916 GCA_006408545.1 Alcelaphus buselaphus | reverse complement strand
CGCCTTTAGATTCTGTGGCGGCAATGAGGGAGAGGCCCGACTCTCTATTATTTCCCGGCAACAATAAAGGCGCTTGATCAACAATCCGATTTATCACCTTATCATCGCTCTCCGATTTCGATTCCGATTCCGATTCCGATTCCGATTCTTCTACAATCTTCTCTAAGGGAGAATTATGACTCAATAGTTGAACCGATAGATATTGCTCCCCTTCGATCGTTCCGGCATTTTGCGCCAAAGCGAGCGAATCTACTTTAAAAGAGAATAGCAATAGTAAGAGTAATCCTCCATTTAAGAGTAATGATGCCAAAATTGCGATCACAACCACTATACGCTTTATCATCCCCCTTCTTACCCACCTAATAGCGTTTGAAAACGCTGATAATCCTCTAGATATTGCACGCCACTCTCCATCTGAAATGTCAGATAAGTTAAATATCCCCAACCGAGAAGGCTCGACAGAAACCATAATAGCGCAAGGGTGAAAAAGAGATAGCGAAGAATCTTTAAGAAAGTGATAAAGATCAGTTGAAAAGTAGAGGTAGATCGCCTCTCATCTAGAGAGGAGGAGGCTGGCAAAAGTAACGGCAAGATCAGAACCAAGAGATGCAAAAGAGAGAGCAGCTGAAAACGCCATGCACCCTCTTTTAATAAAAGGATCCAGCTCTGAGGAATTATTTGAGAGAAATTCTCCCCATTCGCGGTTTGTGAAAAGCGCTTAATCGCGGCTATCATCTGTAGAAAGTTGGTCTCTACAATGGTATTGGTGAGCACCAAAATCAATTCAGCAGCAAAGAGATAAAAGAGAAAAAGAGGTAGAAAAAAGAGTCCCTTTAGCATCGGTGAAAGTCTACTATCTCGTATTCGTAGTAGATAGAGAATGCCAAAGCTTAAAAAAAAGAGCATCACAATAGCTAAGTAGAAATTTCGTTCTAGTATCAGGTTAGCAATGCCCCTTAAGAGTTTTTGTGGCGACTCTGCTACATCAGCATAGTGGTAGAGAAGGAGTGCAAAGAATGATAAAGCCATCAGAGAGAGGATAAAGTATCCTTCAACAAACCCTCTTCGCCCGATCGGTGCAACTATTCGAGCCATAATCTGACCCATAACTCGACAAATAGCAATCCCACTATCTGCTAAGTTTGCTCCCCTGCTAATGTTTTTTTTAGATCCATATTCCAACGCGTTTATACCACCGCTTATGCCACCTTTATTGATTTCATTATGCATAGAATCTCTCATCGCTCTAGCCCATCGAGCATGGCCTGTAATCCAGCAAGCGTATCTGCCGTATTTTGGCGCTGAACCTCTTTTGAGGGCATCTTGCCATCGGTATACCAGACAATATTCTCTTCCGGCAACTCCTCTAAAAAGCGGCTCATCTTACAAGACTCCCACTCACCATAACGCCGGCGCTGCCGACAGAAGGTGATCTCCAATTTTCTTCGAGCTCGGGTTACACCCACATAGAAGAGTCGACGCTCCTCTTCAACCATATCACTATCGATACTATTTCGATGCGGAAGCAGATCCTCCTCCAATCCCACCATAAAAACATAGGGGAACTCCAATCCTTTAGCGCTATGGAGCGTCATGAGCGTCACAGCATCTGCCTCTTCCTCTTCTCGTTGATTTTCTAAAATAGAGATCAAAGTTAAGTGGGAGAGTATTTCACCCAAACTCCCCTCTTCGCCGGCAAACCACTCTCTTAATGCATTAACACTATTCAATTTCCGCTCAAATGATTTAGGAGAAGTTGCCTGATCTCGTAGATGTTCCTCATAACCGATATCGGTAATCAACTTATCAAAGAGTTTCTCAACATGATTCTCATAACGACTCAGTGAACGAATTTGGGCGGCAAATTGAGCGCATTTATGCCCTACTCGTCCAATATAACTTGCTAAATGGGGGTGCTCTAAGGTCTCAAAAAGGGAGAGATGATGTTCTGCGGCAAACTCTGTAATTTTTTTGAGCGTTACCGCCCCAATCTCTCTTTTGGGGATATTGATTACCCGTAACAGGGAGGGATCATCCGCTGGATTACTAATGAGCTTGAGATAGGAGAGAAGATCTTTAACCTCAGGCTGTTGAAAAAAACTAGTTCCTCCAACCACTTTAACCGGTACACCGCGCATACGCAGTGCCATCTCAAAGATTCGTGCTTGATGATTGCCACGATAGAGAACAGCAAAATCACTGTAGTTAGCACGATTTAACATCACATGATGCACGATTGTCGTTGCAATATATTCGCTCTCTGCCTCGGCACTCTTAAAGTCGCGAATTTCAATCTTCTCCCCATCCCCTAATGTGGACCAAAGTGCCTTCTCATAGATATGGGGATTGAGTGAAATCACATGGTTTGCAGCTTTAAGAATATGGCCTGTTGAGCGATAGTTCTGCTCAAGCTTAATAAGGGTTAGATTGGGAAAATCGACCCGCAATTGATGTAAATTTTCAGGTCGTGCGCCTCGCCATGCATAGATCGACTGATCATCATCCCCCACAACAGTTAAGTGGTGATGATCTCCTATCAGTAATTTCACCAGCTCATATTGACACATATTGGTATCTTGATACTCATCGACGAGCAGATAACGGATCTCCTTTTGCCAGTGATAGCGAACATCAGGAAATTTTTGCAACAATTGTAGGGGCAGAAGAATAAGATCATCAAAATCGATCGCATTATAGGAGAGAAGCTGAGTCTGATAACGATCATAAAGCTCCACAAGAGAGCTTTCAAAGGGGTCTAAAACAGCATTACGGAGCGCATCTAAGCTCTGCAGATCATTTTTCCACGTAGAGATACGATCTAATGCCAAACGAATCGTTTCAGCATCACTCTCTATCAATGATTCCATCAATTGCGTACTATCTTTCTGATCATAAATAGAGAATCCCGGGCGCAGACCGATCAACTTCCCATGCTTTTTTAAGATAGAGAGCCCTAAGGTGTGGAAGGTAGAGACGCGCACTTTACGCCCCCGCTCCTTCCCCATTGTTCCGATCAATCGATCCGACATCTCCCTTGCTGCTTTATTGGTAAAGGTCACAGCATAGATTGATCGCGGATCATAATAGTGCTCATCAACCAGATATCTGATTTTTTCGGTAATAACACGCGTCTTTCCTGAGCCCGCACCGGCTAATACCAATAGTGGTGTTTTAATATGCTTAACCGCACTTGCCTGTTCCGGATTGAGTTTCATTGTTACCCTTTATTACTCTATAAACTCTCTACAAACTCTTTACAAACTCTTTAAAAAATCCTTAAGAAACACTCATCAGAGCGCTAAATCACTCGCGCTTGAAGAAGGTGATGCATATTGATCACACCTAATACTTTCCCCGCTTCAACAACTGGGAGTGCCGTAATTCTCTTAGTCTCCATTAAATGCACAGCATCCACAGCTAAAGCATCGGGCGCAATAATATAGGGAGTGCGCGTAATACAATCACCTAATGTGAGCTCATGAATATCTCGACCTGTCATCAAAGAACGACGAAGATCCCCTTCTGTAAAGACACCTAAAAGCATCTGTTGATGATCAATAGCGACTGAAACGCCTAGCGGTTTTTGGGTCATTGCTAAAAGAGTATCGGTTAATGTTGTCGACTCAGGAAGTGCCGCAAGCTCTTCAAAAGGCGCCATAATATCGGCAACGCGCAGAAGCAATCTGCGACCTAATTTGCCACCAGGATGGGAGAAGGCAAAATCTTCAGAGGTAAATCCTCGCATCTCCAATAGCGTTACTGCCAATGCATCCCCCATCGCAAGCGCCGCAGTTGTACTTGCTGTCGGTGCTAAATTGAGAGGACAGGCCTCTTTCTCAACCTTTACTAAAAGGTGATAGTCGGCTGATTTTGCTAAGGTAGAGTGTTGATTTCCGGTCATTGCCACAAGCGGAATATCTCTCCGAGAGATAATCGGTAAAATAGCAATTATCTCATCTGTTTCCCCAGAATTAGAGAGCGCAAGAACCACATCTTCTTCAGTAATCATGCCAAGATCACCATGACTTGCTTCCGCGGGATGGAGAAAAAAGGCAGGAGTGCCGGTACTCGCCATCGTCGCCGCAATTTTATTGCCAATGTGTCCTGACTTACCCATCCCCGTCACGACAACGCGCCCGCGACAATCTTTCAGAAGATCACAAATTTGTAAAAAATTCTCATCAATCTCTGATTGCAGCGCCAATACGGCATCTGCTTCAATTGTTAGAACATTCTTTGCATGGGTAAGATATATTTCTCGCTGCGCATCCATCTGTAGCTCTCTCCTGAATAAGATTTTATTAATCGGACTAGTGAAAGTAACCGAACCAATCGAACTAATCGAACCAATTCCAATTAGTCAAATTAACCGAATTGACCGAATTGACCCAATTAACCCGATTAACCCAATTAACGAATTAAGAGGGGCGTTAATATCCATCCTATGAGTGAATTTTTATTGAACGCCTCACTACTTCGTCAATGAGTATGTCATTTAAATTGATGCAATTATAGCGCAACAAAAAAAGCATGACTGAAAGATCCTTTTTATTCTACAGAGAATTGACTACACTCCGTTATTAATACCACTATCTACTATTTTTACACCTACTCATTAACTATCAGTCATCTTTAACTTCAATAAGATCCATTACGACACCCTCTCATATAAAACTCACATAAAAGGGTTTCATAAAGTGCTTCATGAGGTGCTCATAAAACAAATAAAAATCAGATAAGAAAACAGATAGGGGAAATAGATAATTCATTATAAATATTGCAAACTTTTACAAATATTACATAAAAGCAATATTTTTATTGTCGTTTAAGAGATGATTGAGTAAACTAAGCGACACAATTATCAGATCATCGTCCAGATCGTCGTCAATTAATGATCCACAATAGATAATACCAATCGATCATACCAATAGGTGATTATTGGCTCATTTATTTGATCATTTATTGGATCATTATTGGTATTCAAAGTAAAAGAGCGTAATTAAGTATGACAAATCAGACTCAAAATATTGACACAGTCGTGCTCTACAGCACATTAGATTGTCAACTCTGCGAAGCAGTTGAAGAGCGTTTACAAGCTGAAGGTATTCAATATCACTATATCGATATTGTTCACGATGATGCATTAGTAGAGCGTTATGGTTGGTTTATTCCTGTCATTAAATGGCAAGAGGAGATCTACAAAAGTCCTCTCGATCTCGATATGATCATCGAGAAAATAAAAAAGAGCTCAAAATAGATTTCCGAAGTAAACCCCTAAAGCCTGTTTTCAAACTAAGAAGTTTATCGACCCTCACAATCGACACCGTATAAGTTAAGGAATCTGCGATGCTAATTGATCTCTATGTAAAAAACTTCGCCATTATTGAAGAGTTGCAACTCGATTTCTCCCCTAATTTAACTGTTATTAGTGGAGAGACCGGCGCGGGAAAATCTTTAACGGTCGATGCTCTCTCAATTGTATTAGGCGGAAAAGCAGATAGCTCAATGATCTATCAGGGCGAAGCACAAGGTGAGGTTATTGCCACCTTTGATATCTCCAAAATCCCAAGAGCTAAAGCATGGCTCACTGAAAACTCTATCGGTTTTGATGATGATCTCTGTATTCTTCGTCGCGTTATCTCAAGCAGCGGACGAACCCGTGGGTTTATCAATGGTCGCGCTATGCCACTCCACGCACTCAAAAGTATCGGTGAGCGTTTAGTCGATATCCATGGTCAACATGCTCATCAATCACTAACACGTGCCAATGCTCAACGCCATCTTGTCGATCAATATGTCGGCTGCCTAGAGGAGGTGAATGACCTTGCCATCTTTACCCGAGAGATGCAGGAGTTAGAGAGTAAACTCAATGAGCTTAAAAACCGAGATGAGAGCACACAAGATCGCATCAACTTTTTAAAGTTTCAGTTGGCAGAGTTCAATAGCATAAAGCCACAAGAAGGTGAGTGGGAAACGATCAATGAACGCTTCGATCATCTTAATAACTTTGAGCTGAGAATTGCCGCCCTAGAAGAAGCGATCAACTACCTAAGTGATGATGAAAATGGTATCACCAGAAAGTTAGCACAACTAGAACAGTCGCTACAAACCATCGAAAACTTCGATCCTTCTGTAAAAGATATTAAAGAGATGATCAACAATGCGCTTATTCTCTGTAGTGAATCGGAAAATGAGCTCAATGCCAAAATGGATCATGAGGGATTTGATCAAGAGGAATTACGACAGGTCGAAAGCCGCATGCAAGAGCTCAATAGCTTAGCACGTAAACATCGGATCGACCCTCTCAACCTTTTAACAAAACAACAAGAGCTCGAACAGGAACTTAGCGCCCAAGATGTCTCTGAAGAGGAGATTGAAGAGCTTGAGGAGAAGATTGCCCAGATGAAAATCCGTTGGCAGAAGATGGCGGATGAGATCACGCAGAAGCGATTAGAGGCGATAGAAGAACTCAATCTTAAAATCACCGAGTCGATGCAAGGCTTAGCGATGGAAGGGGGAAAATTTGCAATCCATCTTCAGCCAAATAATCCTTACCATCCTTATGGTAATGAGGCAGTTGAATTTAATGTCTCTGCTAACCCAGGACAACCTCTACAACCTTTAGGCAGAGTTGCCTCAGGCGGTGAATTAGCACGTATTAGCTTAGCAATCTCTGTGATTCTAAGTATGCGCTCATCTCTTCCTACTTTAATCTTCGATGAGGTGGATACCGGTGTTGGTGGTGCTGTTGCAGAGATGATTGGTCGCTACCTGCAAGAGCTTAGCATTGGTCGTCAAGTCTTCTGTGTGACCCATCTTCCCCAAGTTGCCAGTTTTGGGCATCACCATTTTGTTGTGGCTAAAACAAAAGGAGAGAGTAGTACAACAACTGCTATTCGCGCACTCACTCCTAAAGGCCGTATTGATGAGATCGCTAGAATGCTAGGGGGTGTCAAGCTGACAGAAGCCACCTTTGAACATGCAAAAGAGATGATCGAGAGTAATCGCCCCCAATGATGCAGAAGATTATCTCTTACTAACTGCTTATAAACGGCCTATAAACAATCTATAAAAGACCTATAAACGACATTATAATTATTATAACTTATGAGTTTCGATCTCAAACCCCAATTGTCGATAGAGCCGATAACGATTTCGGCTCTCTTCTAATACTTGCGGATCTTGCGTAATCACCTCAAAGACACGCGGATAGAGTCCATTTTTAACATCATCCGGCACAAAGGGGTGAATATTGATGATTAAAGATCGATGAGGTAATGGCCACATCTTATCGGAGAGATAGATAAAATCAGCCTCATTAATATCCTCCTCCGTTGTAATGACAGCATGTGGGAGAAATTCAATGTGGGGCAATTCCCACAGTTTTCGATCTAAAAAGCGGATCAACTCCTGATTATCGCTATAGAGAAGTGCCGGCTCCTCAGCAAGATATGCCTTCTCTAAGATCTTCAATAACAGTTTTTGTCGAGAAGCTTCGTTACTTGTTGGTAGAACATAAAAGCTGACTTGTACCATAACATCCTTTTTCAGTGAATCTTGTTAGCCCACCTATCAGCTAGCCTCATCCCGTAAGATTATGAGATAACCTTTTAAGAGAGTTAGCCTCTTAAATCAGCCTATTAATTTTGCCGACGATGAAAGGGGTTATATGCGATAATTCATTCCCCAATGAATATCTGCATTTCTTACTGTTTAACGGTAAAATAATAGCATTAAAATTATGGAAAAATAAGGTAGCAATGAAATTTGAACTTTTAAAGACCGATGGCGCTGCTCGCCGAGGCCGGATTACTTTTGAGCGAGGCACGATCGAAACACCTATCTTTATGCCGGTAGGGACAATTGCCACAGTAAAAGGGGTAACCCCCCAAAACCTAAAAGAGATGAATGCTCAGATTATTCTTGGCAATACTTTTCATCTCTGGCTAAGACCGGGACTTGATGTGATTCGCGCTCATGGCGATCTTCATGATTTTATGCAGTGGGATAAACCGATCCTTACAGACTCAGGTGGTTTTCAGGTCTTCTCTCTTGCAGAGCTTCGTAAGATTGAGGAGAAAGGGGTTACCTTCCGCTCCCCCTTTAATGGTGAGAAACTCTTTCTCGATCCAGAGAAATCAATGGAGATTCAACGGGTTTTAGGTTCCGACATTGTGATGGCATTTGATGAATGCACACCCTATCCTGCAACTTATGATGAAGCTAAAAAATCGATGGAGCTTTCTATGCGTTGGGCTAAACGCTCTAAAGATGCTTTTGTTGCCGGTGAGAACCCCAATGCACTCTTCGGGATTGTTCAAGGAAGTATGTTTGAGGATCTTCGAGAGCAATCACTCGATGCTCTTCAAGAGATCGAATTCAATGGCTATGCGATCGGAGGTCTAGCAGTCGGTGAGCCAAAAGAGGAGCGAGATCGTGTCTTAGAATTTCTCGATCCCAAAATGCCGAAAGATAAACCCCGCTATCTGATGGGCGTCGGTAAACCAGAAGATCTTATCGAAGGGGTAAAACGAGGGGTCGATATGTTTGACTGCGTGATTCCTACACGCAATGCTCGAAATGGACATCTCTTTACCCGTTTTGGCGATATTCGCATCAAAAATGCTCGCTATGATCTCGATACTCGTCCACTCGATGAGACCTGTAGCTGCTACACCTGTCAAAACTTTAGTCGCTCATATCTTCGTCATCTTATTCGAACCAAAGAGCTGCTTGGCGCACATTTAGCAAGTATTCATAACCTGCACTACTTCCTCTGGCATATGCAACAGATTCGAGATCACATCGATGCCGGAACATTCGATCAATATTATGAACAATTCTACAGAGAGCGTAAACAGGTGGATGAAGAGGCGCGATAGCCTCTCTTCTCCTTTACTCACAGCGATCTACACTTTCAGCGACCGATTTAGGTCCTCAAATTATGGAACAGTAATGATATGAGTCTCATTAATCGCTATATTCGACGAGAGATCTTGTCGACCTTCGCAGCAGTACTCTTGGTACTGATCTCTATTCTGCTTGTGCAGCGATTGGCCTTCTATCTCAACCAAGTGATCAATGGAACTCTATCGCAATCAGCTGTGATCTCATTGTTAGGCCTACAAGTTGTTCGATTTATCACTGAACTGCTCCCTTTGAGCTTTCTACTCGCCTCTATCTTAGCTTTTGGTAGACTCTATAAAGATAGTGAGATGACCGCCTTTTACGCTTTAGGAATGCCGGTTAAACGACTCTATCGTATTTTGTTGCAGATCGGAATTCCCTTAAGTTTTCTCATCTTAATTTTAAATTTCTGGATTGTACCGGAGATTGCACAAATTCAAGAAGTAGTCTTAAAAAAGGCACGAGAAGAGGCCCAGCTGACAATCTTAAAACCAGGTGTTTTCCAGGAGTTTGCCAGAGGGAAGCAGACTATCTACGTACAATCGATCAATGCAGAAGATGGAACGCTGAACAAGATCTTTATCAAAACGAATGAAGCGAATGGGCATCATACTATTACCATTGCCGAAAAGGGAACCCAACAGATCAATGAGGATAATACCCGTTTTGTGATCTTAGAAGATGGCTCAAGGACAACCACAAATGCTGATTTTTCAGAAGTGCTCTTCTTCGATACGCTACGAATCCGCCTCGATACTGAAAGTAGTGATGCTTGGCCCAAAGCGATCGCTTGGAGTGCATATGATGTCATCACCGGCACAACCCCGGATGAGAAGCGGGAATTACAAAGGCGCCTTTCCGGTCCGATCTCAATCTATCTCTTAATTTTGTTGATCCCGGCACTCTCACACTCTCGACCGCGAGAGGGTCGCTTCAATAAATTAATTGTGGGAGTCATCTTTTACGTCTTCTACTTTAACTTCTTAGGTATCGGACTCTCCTGGATTAAGAGTGGCAAAATTAACCCTGATTTAGGTGTCTGGTGGATTCAACTGATAATGTTTATATTTGCCTATATTGTCTATCGGCGTTATAACAGATCGCTCTAGCGGCACTCTCTTGATAGCATTCTCTTGATAGCATAAATAGCACTATGAGCGATAACTCATTATCGCGAGGATAATATGATAAAAATAGATCGATATACCTTAAAGACCTCCCTCTTCTTTACTCTGCTCTGTCTTCTACTTCTTGTTATTATTGAGACCTTTTTTACCTTCTTAAATGAGCTACAAGATCTCGATGAAACCTATGTCGTCACTGATATGCTGCTCTATCTACTCTATGATATGCCGGCACGGATCTACCGAATCTTTCCGATGGCGCTTCTATTAGGGACGCTTCTTGGACTAGGCCAACTCGCGAGCCACAATGAGCTAACAGCCATTAGAACAGCGGGTTTTAGTAAAGCACGGACATTGAAAGGAGCGATCTATACCACCCTTATATTAAGTTTTGGTGTTGTCTTAATAGGCGAATATATTGTCCCTGAGACTCACGAAAAGGCTCTAGAAGTGAGCCATAAGAGCAGTATTGGTAAGGGTTTTTGGGCCATTGATGGAGGCTATATTATAGAAGTGCGATCAATGCGTGATCTCTCACTACGCAATATCACCATCTATAAACCAGAAGGAAATGTTCTCAAACAGATTATGAGAGCTGATCATATGGTTCTTGAAAATGACGAATGGGTCATTCCTTCGCTCTCCGCAATCACCTTTAGTGAGCGCCAAATCACAAAAGAGCAGCTAAAAGATTTCAAAATCGAGACCCATATCGATCAAGCGGCCTTAACTGCGCTAATTAGCGATCCTGAATATCAATCGAGCCAAAGTCTTTGGCGTTTTATTAACTATCTCGATGAGAATAATCTCGATAGTAGCGAATATCGCCTTGCTTTCTGGTCTAAAGTCTTTAATCCACTGACCAACATTTCGATGATCCTGATCGCTGCCCCCTTAGTCTTTGCGCAACAACGGCGACAAGGAATTGGTGAGCGTATCTTAATCGGCGTTATTTTAGGGCTTATTATCTACTTGACTACTCAGATGCTAGGGCACTTTATCCTTATCTCAGGCTTCTCACCCTTATTAGGGGCCCTCTTCCCGACAATTTTAGCGATTATCATCGCTTATGCCCTCTTCAAGCTACTACCATAAATTGTAACTGATCAATTGATAAGCACTCTATCATCAATCTCTTAAACTTAAGATGTTTTAAAATGCCGGCAACTTAAAGCGCCGGCATTTGACTACTGTAAATAGGGAGTTAACAGCAACTCAATCTCTCTTTGCCGCTCTTTTACAATCGCTTCAGATCCCTTTCCTTCGATATTGATTCGCAGGTAAGGTTCTGTATTAGAAGCTCGCACATTGATCCGAGAATCATCTAAACGGAGACTCAAGCCATCAAGATAATCTTCAGAAACTGCTCTATCTTTGAAATAATCGGCTATTTTCGCCATCACAAGATCTGAATCAATTACCAAATAGTTGAGCTCACCACTACAAGGATAACGCCTTCTTGCGGCAGCGACGAGCTCACCTAACGTCTGATCACTCTTTGCTAAAAGCTGAGAGATGAGAAGAAAGGGGATCATTCCCGAATCGCAGTAATGAAATGCTTGAAAGTAGTGGTGAGCACTCATCTCTCCACCATAAAGTGCATTAAACTTCCGCATGCTCTCCTTCATCGGTGAGTGTCCACCGGCAGAAATAACAACCTTTCCACCAGCATTCTTGATCGCCTCTTCACTATTGAGTGTCTGCCGAGTATCAATCACAATAGTAGAATTGGGATGATCCGTTAATAATACGGTTGCTAATAGCCCAACAATATAGGAACTATCTACAAAATCCCCTCTTTCATCAAAGAAGAAACAACGATCAAAATCACCATCCCACGCAACACCAAAATCAGCCCCAGAAGCCTGTATCGCCTCTTGGGTTGCCTGTCGTCTCTCCACTAAAAGTGGATTAGGCACACCATTTGGAAAAGTACCATCTGGCTCATGATGAATCTTTATTAGCTGATAAGGCAGATAGGGCTCAAGAAGATCAACAATCGCTCCGGCACAACCATTGCCACTATTACAGACGATCCTTAATGGCTTTGGTGAAATGGGTGAAATGGGTGAGATGGATAGGGTGGATGAAACTGATGACGCTGATGAAGCTGAAGTGAATGAGTTTAAAGGGAAATCTTCCCCCTTTTGCGGCAGTGCCATTGAAGAGGCTTGCAACAAGGCTTGAAGATAAGGCCTCTTATCGACAAAGTGCCTTAATAGCCCCTTCTCTCTTAGAGTGAGATAACCAAAATCTTCCTGCAAAATACGTCTTTTTAATGCCTCAAGGCCAGTGGAACCGCTGATAGGCTCTGCGCCTCTCGCTACCAATTTAAAACCGTTGTGACTCTTGGGGTTATGACTTGCTGTAATCATAATGCCGCCATCTGCTTCGAGATAGACAGTATTGAAGTAGACCTCTTCCGTTCCACAGATATCGAGAGAGATAACATCGGCACCGGCATCACAGATACCTGCGACTAATTGAGTGAAAAGTTGCGGGCTGCTTTCACGAATATCATGCCCCACAACGACCACTTTAGCTCGATATTCCGCTACAAATGCAAGACCTAGCTTATAAGCTAGGTCTTCATTAATCTCTAAGGGGTATTCCCCCCGAATATCGTAAGCTTTAAAAGCTTTTAACGCCATTACGGATTACCTTCTACTAATCGAAAGGGTCTCTTAAAACTAATGTCTCATTACGATCAGGTCCTGTTGAGATAATATCAACCGGTACCTTCACAAGCTCTTCAAGACGCTTAATGTAATTCTGCGCAGCGATCGGAAGTGCATCAAAACTCATGACACCAACTGTACTTTCTGACCAACCCGGCATTGTTTCATAGATAGGCTCACAACGAGCAAAGTTTTCAGCACCATAAG
>SJXN01539640.1:0-12360 GCA_006408545.1 Alcelaphus buselaphus | reverse complement strand
TATTGGATGTGATGAAAGCTTCGGGTAAACGTCGTTATTTAACGAAAGTGAACCTCTTTGATATCTATGTTCCAGAAAGAGAGCAGAGTGAAACGGCTACAAAGAATATGGCATTTAGTCTAACTTTCCAAAATCCAGAAGAGAGTCTAAAGGATGTGGAAGTTGAGGCCATTGTAGAAGAGATCTTACAGGATTTAGCTGCCATTGATGTATCATTGCGTCAATAGTTAAAACTTTGTAGATCTAACTTTGCAATAATAATAGTTTAAATTGAGACAATACTAGGGAAAGGAGTTATAGATGTCTACTTTAACTAAAGCAGCGATTACGGAGAATCTGTATCACAGTACAAATATCTCACGTGAGGATACAAAACAATTTGTAGAAGACTTTTTTACAGAGATTAGTGATGCGTTAGCTACAGGTCGCGCGGTCAAGCTATCAGGCTTTGGTAGTTTTGAATTGCGTGATAAAGCAGAGCGACCCGGAAGAAACCCTAAAACAGGGGAAGAGATTCCGATTAGTGCTCGCCGTGTCGTTACCTTCCGTATTGGTCAAAATTTACGCTTAAGCATGAATGAGCTCAGTGAGAAAGCAGAAGGATAAGCAGAAGAATAAGTAGAGGGTTAAGTAGGGGCAAGGTTAAATCTTGCTGTGATACTTAGCCTTGATACTTAAAGTGTCTTAATTAAACGTTTTAATAAACGTTTTAATAAACGCGTTTCATAAACATGTTTAATAGATGCTTTACTCGAGAGCTACAGTCAAAATCTATAATTGAAATCTATAATCGAGAACTTTGACTCGAATTAGAAAATAAACCCCATATAACTTGATGGTTGTATGGGGTTTTGTTTTATCTATTATTGGGTCGATTTTAGATGCTGAAAAGATGATATTTCCCCTGAGTGAAGAGATTTCAGTATAATTATCTATTCTTTAGCATCTATTCCTTAATATCTATTCCTTACAATAGGGGGTGTAGTTGTTGAATGCTATATGCCGATATTTATCGTATCGCTTATTTTGATTCCCTACTCTGTTTCCTGTTTTTATTACTCATTATTAATCAATTACTACCAACCATTAATCAACCATTAACCATCAATTATTAATCGATCTTAGGATATTATGAAATCATCGCTTTTCCGTTCACTCTTTACAGTAAGTGGATTTACCTTACTCTCAAGAATTATGGGGCTTTTGCGAGACATCGTCTTTGCAAGTTACTTCGGTGCCGGCGCAGCGATGGATGCATTTAGTGTCGCTTTTAGAATCCCTAATCTATTTCGCCGTTTTTTTGGGGAAGGGGCTTTTAACCAAGCATTTGTGCCTGTCTTTAGTGAGATTCGCTTAGAGCGTAGTCGCGATGAGTTAAAGCGATTTTTAGCAGAAATTAGTGGCACATTAGGTCTTGTTCTGCTCTTAATCACCGTTGTAGGGGTCACTTTTTCATCAGAGATGGTCCTACTCTTTGCCGCTGGGTTTGTAGATGATGCCGGCAAGTTTCTTTTAACAGAAGAGTTACTACAACTGATGTTACCTTACCTCTTTTTTATCTGTATGACAGCGATGTATAGCAGTGTGATGAATGCACTCAATAAGTTTGCGATTCCTGCTGCCGTGCCGATTTTACTCAATCTCTTTCTGATCGCCGGCGCAGTTATTAGTGTCTATCTTGAAGAGCCAATTAAAGCGTTGGGCTATGCAGTCTTCTTTGCCGGAATTTGTCAAATGATGATTCTATTTTGGGCAGTAAAACGGGAGGGATTAATCGCGAGTCCAACAGTGCAATTTCGCTCTCCTGAAGTTAAGCGGGTGATGTTTTTAATGGTGCCGGCATTGATTGGCTCATCAAGTAGTCAGATTAATATCTTAATTAATACACAATTAGCATCACGATTGGAGACCGGGAGTATTACCTGGCTCTACTATTCAGATCGTTTGGTTGAGTTTGCGATTGGGACATTTGCTGTCGCATTGGGAACGGTCATATTACCGAAATTATCAGAGCTTAATACGAAAGGGGATCAGGTCAATTTGGGTAAGACGATCGATTGGGGAATTGAGTTAGCGCTTATTATTGGTATCCCTTCGATGTTAGGATTGATCTTTTTGGCAGAACCTCTATTAGCGATTCTCTTTATGCGTGGTGAATTCTATGAATCGGATGTTATTATGGCGGCAAAGAGTTTGATGACTTATGCGCTCTCCATTCCAGCCTTTTTTATGATACGTATCTTGGCACCGGTCTACTTTGCTCGGCAGAATACCAAAACACCGATGTACTTTAGTCTGATCGCAATTGGCGTCAATATTGTCTTACAGTTTATCTTAGTCAAATATTATCAACATGCCGGACTTGCACTCTCCTCATCACTTGCTGCTTGGGTCAATGCATTACTTTTAGCTTTTGGGCTCATCTTTTTTGATATTCATCACTTTAATAATCTCTTTACTCGGCGGATCTTGGCGCTTGTGCCGGCCAATTTACTCTTAGTTGTCATTCTCTATTGGCTTCAAGGTTTTTCGCTCTTCTGGTTTGAAGGGGCTTTTATCTTCAAGTTCCCGGCAATATTAGCTGCGATTATAGGGGTGGTGATTCTCTATTTTATAACGCTTCATCTATCCGGCTTTTCACTTCGAAGAATGAAAGGTCCATTAGTGGCGATGGAAAATCGTGGAGAGTGAGTATAGTTCTATGATCGACTGGTGATGGTATACGACTGAGGGGTGGAGATTGATCGAGCTTACCCTTTCGATTGATAGACTGTTTCTTTACTTATTCTCCTGCGATCTCTCTACTGAATTGTTGTAATCGTCTCTCTTCTGCTTCTTCACGACGTTTTTGTCCATTTTTAGCGCGATGAACTTCACTGCTAATATAGGTAATGACAGAGATCCAGACAATCGTAAAGCCGATGAGGCGAAGTGGTGGGAGTGTCTCATTGAAGAGAAAGAGCCCAGTTAAAAGTTGCAATGTGGGAGAGACATATTGCAATATTCCGACTAGAGAGAGAGGGATATATTTTGCCCCTTTGGCAAAGAGAAGTAGAGGAATCGTTGTTGCTGCTCCCGAGAGAATAAGAAGAGTCAGCGGTAAATTTTCTAATTCTAAGAAGATCAGATCCCCATTTTTATAAACCGCAACTAGGTAGATAATGGTAAAGGGCATCATGAAGAGGGTTTCGAGAAAGAGCCCGGGTAGTGGTGGCAGCGCCACGATTTTTTTCATAGCACTGTAAAAGCCAAAAGAGAAGGCGAGAAGAAGGGCGATGTAGGGGATGGTACCTGCTAATAGTGCAAGCCATAACACACCTATTGCGGCGAGAGTAATCGCAAGATATTGTACTTTTGTTAAAGCTTCTTTAAAGAAGACACGCCCTAAAAAAATCGACACTAATGGATTGATATAGTAGCCGAGACTCGCCTCGAGTACCTGGTGAGAGGAGATTGCATAGAGATAGATCGACCAATTCATAAAGAGGAAGAAGGAGGATGCCATAAAGGTGACAATAATGCGCCGATTGAAGAAGGCATCTTTGAGGAGCAGTCGATCCTCTTTTCGGAAGCAGAGCAGAATCATAATGAAAGCGAGCGACCAGCCGATTCGTTGCGCCATCAGTTGCAAGGGATCTACGCCTGATAAGGGAAACCAGTAGATCGGAAAAAACCCCCAGATAATGTAGCAGGAGAGAGTAAGAAGCACGCCTTTTTTATAGTTGTTAGCGTAAGATTGTTCCATATGTGTCATCTCAAGTGGTGGGTCATCGATTGATAAGGCGATGAATAGTTGTGAGTCTGTCTTCTTTTAATGATCTTATTCAATGAACTTATTCAATGATCATTATTCAATGATCTCATTTAAATTTATAGTCTCAAGGTGCTAGATTGCCAGAAGCATCTGTCGAGAATTCTTTAGAGAATCTCTCTATATAAGGGTAGTGTAACAGCATTTTATTGAGAGCTTCCCCCTTTATTTTTGTAAAAAGAGAGTAAGCGTATTGTGGTAGAGGTATTGTGGTAGAGTCCGATCCCTTTTTGTTGAGAAGAGTTGAAAGAGTAAGTGTGAGTAAGCGTGGGTGGGAATTTACAGCAGCTTCTAGTTTAGGTAAAGAGATCAATACAAAGTAGCTTGATTCAGGTAAAATGAAGAGATAGAGTCGAAAAAAATCGAGTCGAATAAAATCGAATAAAACAGATGAGATGAGGAAGTGTATTGTGATTAAAATTCAAGATATTGAAGTAGCTAATCGAAAGCCTTTTGTCCTCTTTGGAGGCATTAACGTTTTAGAGTCCCTAGACTCTACATTGAGAGCGTGTGAAGCTTATGTGAAGGCGACAGATCTTTTAGATATTCCACTGGTCTTCAAAGGCTCATTTGATAAGGCTAATCGATCCTCAATTCATTCCTATCGAGGTGTGGGGCTAGAGGAGGGGTTAAAGATCTTCTCTGCAGTGAAAAAAGAGTTTAATGTGCCGGTGATTACCGATATCCATGAGCCTTTTCAAGCAGAGCCGGTTGCAGAGGTGGTGGATGTTTTACAGTTGCCGGCCTTTTTAGCAAGACAGACAGATCTTGTGGTCGCGATGGCAAAGACAGGTCGTCCCATCAATGTGAAAAAGCCACAATTTTTAAGCCCTTCACAGATGCTCAATATTGTGGAAAAGTTCCGAGAAGCAGGTAATGATCAGGTTATGCTTTGTGAGCGTGGTAGCTGCTTTGGGTACGACAATCTTGTGGTGGATCTATTAGGATTTGGGGTGATGAAGAAGGTCTGTGATGATGCCCCTATTATTTTTGATGTTACCCACTCTTTACAGCAGAGAAACCCATTGGAAAAAGCTTCAGGGGGACGTCGCGAGCAGGTGTTAGAGCTTGCTTTAGCGGGGATGGCAACGGGTATTGCCGGACTCTTTTTGGAATCGCATGAAGATCCCGATCAAGCAAAATGTGATGGACCAAGCGCCTTGCCACTAGCGCTTCTTAAACCCTTTTTAGAGCGTGTGAAAGCAGTGGATGATTTAGTGAAATCTTTTGAACCATTAGAGATTAAATAGGAGTTATCATGAGTGAAGTGATGACCTATACCATCCCGGGGAAGAGTCGCTCTAAGTTAGGGTTTATTCTTTCAGCGCTTATCGTTTTAGGGAGTGCATTGGAGATCCTATTGACAAAAACAGCACCTCTTGGGCTCTTTGTTCTCTTTGGTCTCTTCTTCTATTTTACTTCTATTTCGACAGCAACTTTGACAGATGATCAATTATCGGTAAAGCCGATTTTAGGTCGAGTGCGAACTTTTCCGCTTAAAACAGGGATCTTTACGCTTAAGAAGAGTGAGAGTTGGGCGACGAAGTTATCGACCTTGAAATCATCAGCTGATACTTTGATCTATACTCCTGCGGGAGGAGATCCTGTAATGGTGATCAATGGTCTCTATGATTCAGCCGATATAGAGAAGCTCTATCAAGAGATTGAGAATCGGCAGTCAGCACTGCTCTCTTAAGTTTTCCCTTTTAAGGTTATCTTTTTATTTTTCTTAAATCTTACTCCCTTAAGATCGGAGAGGGTGGGTTAAAGAAGAGAAAAGATAAAAAGGAAAAAAGAGGAAAAGAGGAAAGAGAAAAAGGTCTAAGTTCATACTTAGACCTTTTTTATGATGGCGATTTGACCATCGCTGATAGTTTTACTTAAATCGCGGCGGTACGCGCTTTTAACCACTCTAAAACAGCTGTATCTTCAATGCGAGGAGAGAGTTTTTCATAGACTGTCTTATGATATTGATTCACCCATTCAATCTCCTCAGTAGTGAGAAGTGTTGGTTCCATTAGGCGCGTATCGATAGGAAATAGCGTCAATGTCTCAAACAGCATAAAGTTGCCAAAATCTCGCTCTTTAGGATCTTTGACCGGTTGAGAGGTGACTAAGTTTTCGATACGAACACCCCATTTACCTTCTCGATAGATCCCTGGCTCAATAGAGGTTACCATCCCTTTTTTAACGCGCATTTGCGGGTTGGGGGTTGCATGGTATGAGAGTACTTGCGGGCCTTCATGAACATTAAGGAAGTAGCCAACGCCATGACCTGTGCCATGCCCATAGTCGAGTTGATGTTGCCAAAGAGGTTTTCGAGCAATGGCATCAAGCAGTGGCATCGCGATATTCTCAGGATAAATAGTACTACTCATCGCAATTAATGATTTAAGAACAAAGGTGAAATCCTGTTTTTGTGCTGTAGATGGCTGTCCAATGGGGATAACACGGGTAATATCGGTAGTACCATTTTTATATTGCGCTCCTGAATCGATAAGAAGTAGACCATCTCCTTCAATCACAGCATGATCTTCTTCAGTTGCGCGATAGTGGGGGAGTGCGCCATTAGGATTAAAACCAGCGATTGTATCGAAACTGAGATCGATAAAGTGGGGGCGTTTAGCTCTTTCTGCAGCTAGACCATCGGCAACATCAAGTTCGGTTAATCTCTCTCCATTGGCGAGTTTTGCTTCAAACTGAGTATAGAAGTGTGCCATCGCAACACCATCTTCAATCATAGCTTCTTGGATATGGGAAAGATCATTATCACTCTTTTGCGCTTTAAAGAGAGTGCTTGGATTGGGGAGATAGAGAATCTCACACTCTTCATCAATTGCCTCTAATGCGGCATAAGTTGTTCGTTTCTCATCAAGCATGACGGTTTTATCTGCCGGAATATTTCCCAACTCATCGTAGAAAGCATCGTAAGGGAAGACTGTCACTTTATGTTCTGTGAGATACTTTTTCACTTCAGGTGTCAGTTTCTCTTCATCAATAAAGAGCGTGACTGATGAGGGAGTGATCATTATAAATGCTAAAAAGACCGGGTTATAGGTGACATCTTGACCACGGAGATTGGTGAGCCAAGCGATATCATCGAGTGTGGAGATAATATGAACATCAGCCGCTTCATCTTTCATTACTTGACGGATACGGCGTACCTTTTCACTCAATGATTCAGAGAGAAATTGAGTTTCATGAAGATAGAGTTTTTCCGCAGGAAGCGGTGCGCGATTCTTTATTAATCGATCAAAAGGATCATATTGTGTGGTGAGTGTGATATCAAAATCATCAAGTGCCTCATAGCTTTCAACAAAATTCTCTACTGACATTGTATCGGGGAGTATTGCCACTTCCGCCCCGGGCTTAAGTTGAGATTGAAGATATTGAATATAAGAGGGGGTATTGGGCGCACCAAGTTTCATCAGTTCAACAGTTGTTCCTTGTAACTCTTTCGCCGCCTGAACCCAGTATCGACTATCGGCCCAGATGTAGGCGCTCTTTTGAAGAACAACTAATGTTCCGGCAGAGCCGGTAAAGCCGGAGAACCACTCTCTCAACTTCCAATGATCAGGAAGATATTCGGAAAGGTGGGGGTCAGCACTTAAAATAATCCAAGCATCGATCTTATCTTTGATCATCTGCTTCTGTAGAGCGGCAATACGTGCATTAATTTCGCTATTTTTACTCATATTTTATCCTTCAGAATGGTTCTATATTGGGAGGCTGATCATTTATCTGATCTCTGTTTCTCTTGTAGTATTCTACCCCTCTTTTATCGCAATCTCTAAAGATTCTACACCTTCTGATGGGAAAGTTAGCAGTTAAAATCTATCAGTAGGAGAGATTTAGCGAAGGGGAGAGATCTGATTTTTGATGAGGGTGTTTAATATCGATTGGCAATAGAAAAAAGCTGTAGAGAAAACCGTAGAGAAAAGCAGTGGAGAAAAAGATGGAAAAATGAGCGAAAATAGGGGAAATTACCTAATGTTATTCCTAATGCTATCATTTTCTATATATTCTATAGGTCTCTACAGTTTTAGAGTTCTTATTGAGACTCATATAGAGACTCATATAGAGACTCATATAGAGACTCATATCGAGACTTATGCAGGGACTTATATAGGGGGGTTTTAGAAAGTGGTTCTGATTCTAAGAGAAAAAGGCTCGGGGATCGGGTATTATTAAGAGAGTATTAACAACCATGTCCATTTCTTTTTTGTAGGCTTGATTAAATAATGAAATATGTGAGTACGCGAGGGGGAGATCTCCCAAAATCTTTTTGTGAGGTTGTATTAGAGGGGTTATGTCGAGATGGGGGTTTATCGATGCCGGAATCGATCCCTAAGGTTTCAAAAGAGACTTTAGATGCATGGCGAAAACTACCGAGATATAGTGATTTAGCGCTAGAAGTAATGTCTCTCTATGCAACAGATATTCCGAGGGAAGATCTCAAAAAGTTAGTAGAAGGCGCTTACAATAGCGATAATTTTGCCGTTGAATCAATTATCTCTGAGCGTACGATTAATGATCAGGTGAAGGTGCTAGGTCTCTCTGAAGGTCCTACTTACGCTTTTAAAGATATGGCGATGCAGTTTCTTGGCGAGCTCTTTCCTTACGTATTAGAGAAGCAGGATAAGAAGCTCAATATCGTCGGAGCAACATCGGGAGATACGGGATCGAGTGCTATTCATGCAATGAAGGGAAAACCTCGAATCGAGGTGGTGATGTTGAGTCCCCATAACCGTATGAGTGCTTTCCAGACGGCACAGATGTATTCGGTGCAAGATGATAATATTCACAATATCGCTATTGAAGGGGTTTTTGATGATTGCCAAGATCTCGTTAAAGCACTCAATAATGATATTGAATTTAAAGAGAAGCACCATCTTGGTGCTGTCAACTCCATTAACTTTGCGCGTATTTTGGCACAAGTCGTCTACTACTTTAAGGGTTACTTTATGACGACAGAGAGCAATGATGAAAAGATTGATGTCGTGATTCCCTCTGGTAACTTTGGGAATATTTTTGCCGGCATTATTGCCCGTGAGATGGGATTACCTATTCATAAGTTGATCTTAGCAACGAATGAGAACAATGTACTTGATGAGTTCTTTAAAACAGGGATTTACCGTCCTCGTGCGTCAAAAGATGTTCATCTCACTTCTAGTCCTTCGATGGATATCGCTAAAGCGAGTAATTTTGAGCGCTTTATCTACCTCATTGCCGGCAGTGAGAAGACAAAAGCACTCTGGGAGCAGATTGAAGAGCAAGGATATTTTGATCTGACAGGTGATCCTCTCTGGAAAGAGCGAGCAAGTTGGAATATTGAATCTGGTGAAAGCTCTCATCAGAATCGATTAGAGACGATTGAGAAGGTCTACCGTGAGTCAGGGGAGTTGATCGACCCTCATACTGCTGATGGGGTCTTTGTGGGAAGCCAATATCTTGATGGCGATCTACAGCTCTGTTTAGAAACTGCCAAACCGATCAAATTCTATGAGACAATTAAGCAAGCGGTGAGTGACGCACCGTTTGATTTAACTGAGGTAGAGGCTATTGAGGCCTTACCACAGAAGAGAGAGGTGATGGCGAATGATGTCACCTTATTACGTCAATTTATTGAATCCGCTTTAAACTAAGGAACACTGTAATACCATGAAAAAAACATCATTTCCAAAAGATGAGATGAAAGTTCTCCTCCTAGAGGGTATTCATCAGGATGCGATCGATTACTTTAAACGTGCGGGCTATAACAATCTTGAGATCCATTCGACGGCTCTCGAGGGGGAAGCTCTTATTGAAGCTCTTAAGGATGCTCACATTGTGGGGATCCGCTCCCGTACACAGTTAACTGAAGAGGTATTGAGCCAAGCCTCGAGATTGATGGCAATTGGATGTTTCTGTATTGGGACAAATCAGGTTGATTTAGAAGCGGCAAAAGCGCGTGCAATCCCAGTCTTTAATGCACCTTATTCTAACACCCGATCGGTGGCAGAGTTGGTCATTGCTGAGATGATTATGCTAAAACGTGGTATTGCTTATAAAAACTATGTTTGTCATCAAGGTGGTTGGGTGAAGTCTGCTGCAGGCTCTTATGAGGTGAGAGGTAAGACTTTAGGAATTATCGGTTATGGTCATATCGGCACTCAAGTAGGTATCTTAGCTGAGAGTTTGGGGATGCGCGTTATCTTCTATGATATTGAAAATAAGCTTGTCTTAGGAAATGCGCAACAAGTTGAGACGATTGATGAGCTTTTAGCAGCATCTGATGTGGTAACACTCCATGTGCCGGAAGATGATTCTACAAAGAATCTTATGAGCCGTGAGCGTATTGAGTCGATGAAGCAGGGATCGGTCTTGATCAATGCTGCACGTGGAACAATTGTGGATCTCGATGCACTTGCGGATAATATTAAAAATGAACATCTTTTAGGTGCCGCAATTGATGTCTTCCCTGTAGAGCCAAAATCGAATAAAGAGGAGTTTAAATCACCACTTCGTGAATTGCAGAATGTGATCTTAACTCCTCATATTGGTGGTTCAACAATGGAAGCGCAACAAAACATTGGGGTTGAGGTTGCTTCTAAATTGGTGCTCTATTCTGATAATGGTTCTACGATTTCTGCGGTTAACTTCCCAGAGGTGATGCTACCGAAGCAGCCAGGAAGTCATCGTATTCTCCATATCCATGAGAATACCCCGGGTATCTTACGTGCGGTGAATGAGATGGTTTCTGATCTAGATCTCAATATCAATGCGCAATATCTTCAAACTTTAGGGGATATCGGCTATGTAGTGCTTGATGTCTCTGGTAAAGAGGAGAATGCCGTTAAATTGCAACATGATATGAAAGAGATCAAAGGGACACTTAAGTGTCGTATTCTCTATTAATCTCAATTAGTTTTAATAAATTTTAATTGATTTTAATTAATTGAATGATAGAAGAGTGATCAATTATTAAATATAATGGACCTATGGGATAACCTATAGGTCCATTTTTTGATTCTGTAGGATCATTTTGTCGGCATAATCCTGTATCATTAACCCTATATTAGTTTTTTATCAAATATTAAAAAAATATAAGAGAGAAAAAATGTCATTAAGAGATCAATTGGTCAAAGCGGGTTTAGTCTCAAAAGATCGTGCTAAGAAGGCACAAAAAGAGAAGGCTAAGAAGCTACATCAAGCGCATCGTGATAAGAATCTCAAGAGTGAACTCGAAGCAGAAAAGTTACGTAAGGAAGCAGAGAGACGTGCTTTTGATGAAGCTAAGAAAGCGATGGATTTAGAGAAGAATCAGGAGATTATTGCGGCGCAAGAGAAGAATCGTGCCCGTAGTGAGATGCGAGATCTTATTGATCGTGAGAGAGTTAATAAAGAGAAGGGCGAGACCCGCTTTAACTTTAGTCATGATGGCAAAAAGATTCGTTCGGTATTTGTCACTGATAAGCAGCATAAAGATCTCAGTGATGGGAAGTTGATGATTTGTCGCAATGATCGTGATGGTTTTGATTACCCTGTATTGCCGGTGACTTTTAAAGAGCGAATTCATCGCTTAGAGGAGAAGTTAGGGGAGAAGATCTTCTACTATCTCTCTGAAGCGATGACAGAGGGGGATGCAGAGGATGAGTGGGCAGCTTGGGATGCCTATGAAGCATCGCTTAAAGCTGAGAAGAAGTCTGGTGGATCTCATAACTAGGAGATAAGTGGAATCTGGTGCTGATGAGTTGTTTATCAATAGAGGAATCGAGAGGTCTCGTTGATCGTGGCAAACTCCTATAAAAGAGTTGTAAGAGTAGCAACAGAGTCACAGTAGAGTAGTAATAGAATGGTGAATGATAAAAACAGAGCCCTTGATAAAGGGCTCTTTTCTATTGATAGGGTGTAGTTGATATCGACTCTTCCATAATTATTTTAGAACGAGATGAGGAGCCGTGTTGATGAGTAAATTACGCTTGTTTGTCTTTATTTTCTCTCTCTTCTTTCGCTTTCTTCATAAAGAACCATGTTAACCAACCTAACATGACAATCATAAAAACAACACCAAACCCAACGATACCAACAAAATAGGGATCTGCGCCAATTAACTTCATCATAGAACCTTCTCCTTAATAAGGTAGAAATTTAAATCTATTCAATAAGATCTATCTAATATGATCTATCTAATATGATCTATCTAATATGATCTATCTAATATATATAATGATACTATCCCACAAAAATGGGGAGGAATCCACGAACTGTAAAGAAGTATCAAGTTTGCTTGATAGATATCAATATTTGAGCTTATAGGGGCTATTTTGGCGCTTTAATGTAGATGAAATATTGTGAGATATGGGGGGCTAGAAGAGGAGAGCAATAGAAGGTTATAAGAGAGATAAATATTAGATGAAATGAGGGGGGAGGTGAAGGGTACTCTGTGTGAATAAGAAGCATAAAATAAGAAGCATAAAAAAACCACTCAATTGATTGAGTGGTCTCTTAATATGGTGGCTCGAGGCAGAATCGAACTGCCGACACGCGGATTTTCAATCCGCTGCTCT
>SJXN01539639.1:0-12081 GCA_006408545.1 Alcelaphus buselaphus | reverse complement strand
TACTTGACCACGCTCAACATCTTCACGCTTAGTACCACGAAGAAGAACACCCACGTTATCACCTGCTTGACCTTGATCAAGAAGCTTACGGAACATCTCTACACCAGTACATGTTGTTTTTTGAGTTGGGCGAATACCGACGATTTCTAACTCTTCACCAGTCTTAACGATACCTGACTCGATACGGCCTGTTACTACAGTACCACGACCTGAAATTGAGAACACATCTTCGATAGGCATAAGGAATGGCTTATCGATCTCACGTACAGGCTCAGGAATCCACTCATCTAAAGCTGCAAGAAGCTTTTTAATTGCTGGAACACCAATTTCTGATTCATCACCCTCAATTGCTTTAAGCGCTGAACCAACGATAACTGGGGTATCATCACCTGGAAAATCGTATGCATCGAGAAGTTCACGAACTTCCATCTCTACAAGCTCGATTAACTCGGCATCATCAACCATGTCTGCTTTGTTTAAGAAAACAAGAATATATGGAACACCTACTTGACGTGATAAAAGGATATGCTCACGAGTTTGTGGCATAGGTCCATCTGCAGCTGAACATACTAAGATAGCTCCATCCATCTGCGCTGCACCAGTGATCATATTTTTCACATAGTCGGCGTGCCCAGGACAGTCTACGTGTGCATAGTGGCGATTTTCAGACTCATACTCAACGTGAGAAGTTGAAATCGTGATACCACGCTCTCTCTCTTCCGGTGCGTTATCGATCTGATCATATGCACGTACGTTTGCGCCTACAGATTCGTTACCCACTTTTGTTAAAGCCGCGGTTAAAGTTGTTTTACCATGGTCAACGTGACCAATTGTACCGACGTTTACGTGCGGTTTATTACGACTAAAAGTTTCCTTTGACATACTATTAATACCCCAATTTTTTAAAGAGCTAAAAACAAGCTCTACATTATAGAGCTTGTCTATTAGATTGCAAATTATTTATTTTAATTAGACTTTATTAGTCTACCTTATTCGCATTGATGATTTCATCAGCAACGCTATTTGGTGCTTGGTTATACTTCAAGAATTCCATGGAGTATGTTGCACGACCTTGCGTTGATGAACGAAGCGCTGTTGCGTAACCAAACATCTCAGATAATGGAACTTCCGCTCTGATAAGTTTTGATCCAAATGCATCATCAATACCTTGAAGATTACCACGGCGACGGTTAAGATCTCCCATAACATCACCCATGTACTCTTCAGGCGTCTCTACTTCCACCTTCATGATTGGCTCAAGCAATACTGGACCTGCTTTTTGAACACCATTTTTGAAGCCCATAGATCCAGCAATTTTAAACGCCATCTCACTTGAGTCAACATCATGATATGAACCATCATATAATGTTACTTTTACATCTTCGATTGGATAGCCTGCGATAACACCGTTTGCCATCTGCTCTTGAATACCGCGATCAACCGCTGGGATATATTCTCTTGGAACAACACCACCAACAATCTCATCAACGAACTCATAACCTTTACCAAGCTCTTGCGGCTCAATACGTAACCATACATGACCAAACTGACCACGACCACCAGATTGACGTACAAACTTACCTTCCGCTTCAACCGGTTTAGTGATTGTTTCACGATAAGCAACTTGCGGCGCACCAACACCACACTCTACCTTAAACTCACGCTTCAAACGATCCACGATGATATCTAAGTGAAGCTCACCCATACCACCAATAATCGTTTGACCAGACTCTTCATCAGTTCTTACACGGAAAGATGGATCTTCTTGCGCTAAACGTGAAAGCGCCATACCCATCTTCTCTTGGTCAGCTTTTGTTTTTGGCTCAATTGCAACAAAGATTACAGGCTCTGGGAACTCCATACGCTCAAGCGTAATTTGATCTTTCTGATCACAAAGAGTATCACCTGTTGTAACATCTTTAAGTCCAACCATAGCAATAATATCACCTGCTCTTGCCTCATCGATCTCTTCACGAGAGTTAGAGTGCATAGCAAGCAAACGACCAACGCGCTCACGTCTGCTTTTCACAGGATTGTAAACGTGATCGCCAGACTTAACAACACCTGAGTAGACGCGAACGAAAGTTAAGTTTCCAACAAATGGGTCATTTGCTAACTTAAACGCAAGCGCAGAGAAAGGTTCTTCGTCAGATGACTTACGAACACCTGGCTCACCATCAGGAAGCTCACCCGCAATTGGTTTTACTTCTGTTGGCGACGGGAGATAGTAAATCACATCATCAAGCAATGCTTGAACACCTTTGTTTTTGAATGCTGTACCACAACAAACAGGCACTAATTCAGATGCTAATGTACGAGCACGAAGTCCTTGACGGATCTCTTCTTCAGATAATTCACCCTCTTCAAGATACTTGTCCATCAACTCTTCACTTGATTCTGCAGCAGCCTCAACCATTTGTGAACGGTAGTTTTCTGCATCAGCAAGAAGCTCAGCAGGGATCTCACGCTCTTCGAACGTCATACCCATATCTTCTTCATTCCAGTAGATTGCTGTCATTGTTACAAGATCAATCACACCTTCGAAGTTATCTTCTGCACCAATTGGAATTTGAATTGGGACAGCATTTGCACGAAGACGCTCTTTCATCTGATCAACAACACGGAAGAAGTCAGCACCTGTACGGTCCATTTTGTTAACAAATGCAATTCTAGGTACTGCGTATTTGTTCGCTTGACGCCATACTGTCTCAGATTGCGGCTGAACACCACCTACTGAACAGTACACCATTACCGCACCATCTAGAACACGCATTGAACGCTCAACTTCGATTGTAAAGTCAACGTGTCCCGGTGTATCGATAAGGTTAATACGATGCTCAGGGAATTGTTGCTTCATCCCTTTCCATGAACAAGTGGTTGCCGCAGATGTGATTGTGATTCCGCGCTCTTGCTCTTGAGCCATCCAGTCCATCGTTGCAGTACCATCGTGAGTCTCCCCAATACGGTGATTCTTACCAGTATAGAAGAGGATACGCTCAGATGTGGTAGTTTTACCTGCGTCAATGTGAGCACTGATACCAATATTACGGTATCGGTCAATAGGCATAGTTCGAGCCATAATAAATCCTTCTTTTAAAATTAAATCTTAATTTCTTTAAACAATAAATGCGGTGTCCCAAAATATATGAGCACCGCAATTGCATGAACAAATTCTGTAATTCTTTTACCAACGGAAATGCGAGAAAGCCTTGTTCGCTTCTGCCATGCGGTGCATGTCTTCTCTCTTTCTTACTGCCGCACCACGGTTCTCGAGGGCATCTAAAATCTCTGAACCCATGCGACGCGTCATTGACTTCTCAGAACGTTTTCTTGCTGCATCAACCATCCAGCGCATCGCTAATGCATCACGTCTTGATGCACGAACTTCTACCGGCACCTGATAAGTTGCACCACCTACACGTCTTGATTTAACTTCAACTTTTGGTCGAACATTATCTAAAGCTTGCTCTAAAGCTTCAACTGGGTTCTCGTGACCTTTTTCTTTAACGATGTCTAATGCACCGTAAACAATACGCTCAGCAATTGATTTCTTACCAGAAACCATCACCATATTAATAAACTTCGCAAGCATTACATCGCCATAGATTGCATCAGGCAAAATCTCGCGTTTTGGGACTTCTCTTCTTCTTGACATGAGATACTCTCAATAAATACTAAATCCAACAGAAACTAAATTAAGCTAAGCGATTATGCTTTAGGCTTCTTAGCACCATATTTTGAACGACCTTTACGGCGTTTATCAACACCTTGTGAGTCCAATGCACCACGAACTACGTGATAACGAACCCCTGGAAGGTCTTTAACTCTTCCACCACGAACTAAAACAACACTATGCTCTTGTAAGTTATGCCCTTCACCACCGATGTAGCTAGAGACTTCATATCCGTTAGTTAAACGAACACGACATACTTTACGCATAGCAGAGTTAGGTTTCTTAGGCGTTGCTGTATAAACCCTTGTACATACTCCACGACGTTGAGGAGAACCCTCAAGTGCAGGAACGTCAGATTTATCAGCTTTCGTTCCGCGCGGACGGCGGATCAACTGATTAACTGTTACCATTAAATCTAAATCCTTGCTAAATAACATGAGTTACAAAAATAACATAAGACCCCCTAGTTAACCTAGAGGATACGAAATAGTATAATTTATAGCTATTTCTGTCAACCTTGATAGAGATTAATTTTATCGACCCGCGTAAAAGCCGCTAACTTTAACCCCATCCTTTTTGCAAGTTTAATTGCCATAGAGGTTGGTGCAGACATAGTTACCAACATACCAACTTGTGCAGCAACTGTCTTTTGCACCATCTCAAAACTTGCTCGAGAGGTTGTTAAAATAAACCCCTCTTTACAATCATAATCACCTTGCAAAAGAGCGCCTACGAGCTTATCTAAAGCAACATGCCGACCAACATCCTCTCTAGCGAGTAAAATCTCACCACTTCGATTAACAAAAAAAGCGGCATGTGCCCCACCGGTGCGCTGATTCATCACCTGCAAAGCATTAGAACGCCTTAAAGCCTTATCTACCGCCGCCTCATCAAGCTTAAAATCAAAATCGATCTTCACCTGATCTCTCACCACTGCTGATAGTGAATCTAGACCACAAATCCCACATCCCGTTCTAGCACTCATCTGCCGCTTCCGTCCTTCCATACGACTAAAGCTAAGTGGTGTAATCTCAATTCTCACTTCAATACCATTCTCTCTTGGATCGATAGAGATCGAACGGACATCTTGTATAGAACTAATAATCCCCTCTGTTAGCGAAAAGCCATACACAAAGTCAATAATATCTCTCGGCGTTGACATAACGACTACATGGGGATAGCCATTATATGTGAGAGCCACCGGCACCTCCACCAACACATCATCTTGCTCCTCTCTCCAGCGACCCTCTTGATACTTCTTTACTGTCACTGTTTCAAAAAAAGCTCGTTTATCACTCTCTTGACTCATTTCACTTCCCTATCAAATAAACCTTCACCCATATTGAAAGGCACACCTCTACAGATAATAGATTCTGCAGATATCAACCAAAACATCCGAGTAACACAAATAATACAAGCACTATTAAATACCAATTAGTTAATAATATTAATTACTGATCCGTAATTACTGATCCGCAATATTCCGACATATCGCAATAACAATGCCTCTCAGACCTCAATCAACTCCATCCAGAAACATAGAATTTACTGAAGAATAGTTATCTTATCTAAAGATAGCTGAATTACTAAGATACCAGATTCTTTTAATAATAACTTTCATCAACAACTTTCACCAATAGCCTTCATTAATAGCTTCTATTGATAGCAGAAAGTTTTTATAGAACACTTGTAGGCTTCTCCCCCTAACTCATATATTTCTATATAGCTCCATATAGAGATATCGATAAGTCTGTCTTGTCCTAAAATAAGAGCCCAAATATATCTATCAAACAAAAATGATGTCGTGGATAAAAAGGGGTGGGGATGGCATTAATAGAGATAGAGCAACTTAGTCGACGCTTGCCGTTGACATCCAATCTGCCATCCAGGAATCGGTTCATATACTTCCTGCTGAAATCCGCACTCGATCGCTGATCTTCTCCAGAAATAATCTCTCCCCCAAAGCGCATCACCACTCCAGTCGATAGCAAAAAGGAACTCATCCACAGCAGGACCTAAACGTTCCCGCATCTCTCCTCGCATTACAAGAGAACGACCGTCAATTTTCTCCACCTTAAAATTTCCCTTTTCTGCTATACCTCGATAACTCAAAAGCAGATCCTCTTGTAACACCCTATAAGCAAGATGATCTGTACTAACATCCAATAGATAAAGTGTTAATGATTCGGCTAAAGAGTGACGATCATTAACTACTAACAAGTAGAGATTGCCCTCTATAAAATTAAATAGCGATGCCAATACACTCTCCCCATCACGAAATTGGTGCAAAAGCTTCGGTACCCCCGCCTTTTTTAGCTTCCATAAATATTTTCCATCTTGTAACGCAAAGAGGAGATCCAAGGTTTGATTATGATCTTTAACCATCGGAACCAGACCAAAGGTAGCAAGATCTCTCTCATCTAGGTCAACACCACTTTCCCGCAAAACGTTCTTCATAACCTGAAAGATCAAGATTTCACCTTGATACCGAACTCTGAGAACCCATCGATCCTCTCCATACTCAACATTTAACATTGGCGCTATAATCGGCATCTTATTCTTAGATACAAACTGATACTGATACAACACCCGGTTATGACCACTCACTTCCCCACCAAAAGAGAGTTGATAAATAGTTCGATCACTCGCCGGATAACAGTTATCACCCACTTTCTTTACAGAAAAGCCTTCCCGTTGCCGTAACTCCCGCTGACTAAATAGATGACACCCCTTCGTCGAAAGGGTAGCCCTACCTTCACTCCAATCGATCCGCGCCCTCTCTTGCAGAAAAAGAGAAATAGTCCGCTCCCGCTCTTCGAGCGATCTATGCCACCGCTGAAGCTGAAAAATCTTTAAACTAAGCGCAACAACACCCGATGAGAGATAGAGCCCGCAGAGTAGAAAAACCACCATTAAAGTGAGAAGTATCGAACCTCGTTCTCGCCTCATCCTACCAGCGCACCTCTAAAGACCTTAATCTAATCGCCTCACTATTAAGAAATGTACGACGATACCCCTCCTCTTCAACTATAACAGCTCGTTTTCGACGATGAGAAGGAACAGCGGCAACTAATTTAATATTAAGGCCATTCGCTCTTAAATTAAAACGCATATCAGCAATAAAAGGGATCCTCAAAAATGCCTGCCCATCCATATAATCCACTACCAACTGACTAATATCATCCCTTATCTGTAGATAGATAAGATACTCCTTATATAGATATATCTGCACTTGAGTAGGATCAAACAGCTCTTTCACACGCCGATAATCTTCTGTCGCAATATAAAATACCCCTCCATCTCGTTCCGCCTCTAGCAATAAGGCACTCTGACAATCAGTAATATAAAACTTCCCCTTTCGCAGCCCGATGAGATCTGAATCATACTCTCCGACAACATACCTTCCGTCTAGTCGTAGATCACTAGGAATTAACCCATTAATATAGAGAAGATCAGCACCATTTAATAAGCGCGAAATATTTTTAGGTGGCTTTGGAAGATAGGTTCCACTACCGTGCCCCTTTAGCTTTAAAAGATCGACGATGGGATCACTACCTGCCTTCCGCTTTGAAATAACAACTCCCATCGCCATTCTATCTCGATACTCTCGCGTCATACCACCCCCTAAAAAAAGCTCCTCAAAAGGGGGCAATAATGAAGGGCAATAAGGGGCAAATTGTATTCGCCCCAACTCCTTTCGATAAAAATCCTCTACTTCCATCAGCGCATCCAATACTGAAATTTGCGCCTCAATCTGCTGTTGCACGTGAAACACCTGCTGAAAAGTTAATACAGCCATAACAAGTAACGTTCCCGCCAAAGCCAAACCAACAACAAATGAGAGTAACGTTACTCCCTTCTCCGCAGGAAACATTACCCCTAAAGAGCCCGCACCTCCATCAATATCTCTGACAGTAGAGCTAGCACCTCGACTCTTAATAGACATCTAGTTGCTCCTCTCTTAACGAAAAACTTACCACTTTCTGCTCTATCTGTACCGCAACTTTTAGCTCTTGTCGCAGTAGCTGTAAAATGCCATAAGTTATCAGTAGAAATAAGATCATCCCTACTAAAGCTTCTTGCATCTATTACCCCCTTCTCTAGATTTTTTATACCTGTCCCATCTCCTTAAAAGATCCTCTTTTATAAAAACTTAATTAAAAAAGAAGAAATCTCTATGATTGAAGAAGAAATTACGATATTTTAAGGCGCTATTTCCCCTCTTGCTTAATGGCACCCTAAGCACTACTACAAACTATCAAGAAGTATCAATCAGATTAAAACAAGCTTGAAAGCAAGATTGAAAGTAGTGAAAATGCTACAACACTTAAACTAATAAGTTGTAGTGGGAAATGGGATAGCAAGATCTTTTAAAACCCTATAAAATGTAGCAAACTCCAACTGAGAGTGGGGTCAGAGGTTCTAGAGAATATGGGTATATTCTTTCTGTTAAGCTTGTACAAAGCTTGACTATTTATTAGATAAGTTTTAATATTACCCCTCTTAAACCCGACCGTTTTGTAGTCCCCTCTCAAATGGCTGGTTTGATCGAATATTTTATGTAAATTAATTTATGCGGAGCATTCAGCAATTATGTATGCAGTAATTAGAACGGGCGGTAAACAATATCGCGTCGCGGAAGGTCAAATCCTCCGTATTGAAAAAATCGAAGGTGCAGAAGAAGGTTCTAACATCGAGTTAAATGATGTTCTTCTTGTTAGTGCAGATGGTAATGTAACTGTAGGTACCCCAGTGGTTGCGGGCGCTAAAGTGACAGCAGAAGTTAGAAAGCAAGGTCGTACTCGTAAGATCGATGTCATCAAATTCCGCCGTCGTAAGCACTACCGTCATCATGCGGGTCATCGCCAGCATTTTACAGAAATCAAAATCACTGGCATCAGCGCTTAATTAACTAGATAGAGGTACTTAAACTATGGCACAGAAGAAAGGTGTAGGTTCGAGCCGTAACGGTCGTGACTCAGAAAGTAAACGTCTTGGAGTAAAGCGTTTTGGTGGTGAGCTTGTAACCGCTGGTTCAATCATTGTTCGTCAACGTGGAACACGTTTTCATGCAGGATTAAATGTCGGTGTTGGCAAAGATCACACACTATTTGCAAAAGCTGACGGTCACGTTACATTTGAAACAAAAGGTTTAGGCAAGCGTAAATATGTAAGCATCGAGCCAGTTGCTTAATTCATTTCGCTACTAAACGAAATAGTCATGAAAGCTCCACACTATCTACCGTGGAGCTTTTTTTATGTCCTCACATTATAAATTGAGGTAATTCAATGAAATTTATTGATGAAGCAAAAATTGTTGTTATCGCCGGCAATGGTGGCAATGGTTGTGTTAGCTTTCGACGCGAAAAATTTATCCCCTTCGGTGGCCCTGATGGTGGAGATGGCGGGGATGGCGGAAGCGTCTACCTTCGTGCAACTAAAGCACTGAATACACTAATGACCTATCGCTACACTCGCACCTATCGTGCAGAGCGTGGAGAAGATGGCGCTGGCGCTAACAGAACAGGAAAGGATGGGGAAGATCTCTATCTTGATGTTCCTCTAGGTACCCAGGTCTTTGATAATGTTACCAACGAATTTATCGCTGACTTAACAGAAGATGGTCAAATCGTAAAAGTTGCACAAGGCGGATATCATGGCTTAGGGAATACTCGTTACAAGACATCCACCAATAGAGCACCTAGACAATCAAAACCTGGAACTGAGGGTGATGAGAGAGAGCTACGCTTAGAGCTGAAGGTGATGGCAGATGTTGGCCTACTAGGACTCCCTAATGCCGGAAAATCGACATTAATCCGTGCAATCTCTGGCGCTCGCCCTAAAGTTGCGGATTATCCTTTTACCACTCTAGCACCGAGCTTAGGCGTAGTTGATATTGACCCACTTCACAGTTTTGTCGTTGCTGACATTCCTGGCCTTATTGCCGGAGCTTCTGAAGGGGTTGGATTGGGAATACAGTTCCTCAAGCATCTTAGCCGTACCTCCATTCTCCTCCACCTGATTGATCTTTCGGCATCTAGCGATTCCCAAGATCCGGTTGCAGATTACTTTACAATCTTAGAAGAGTTAAAAAATTACAGTGAAGAGCTCTACCAAAAGCCTCGCTGGCTAGTCTTAAATAAGATTGATCTTATTCCCGAGGAAGATCGTGAAAATGCGATCGAAGAGTTTTTAAATGCGGTCAATTGGGATCGTTCTGCCCCGAACTTTGCAATTTCAGCAATGACAAAACTACATACGCGCGAAATGTGTTATGACATCATGCATGAGATCGATAAAGAACGCGCACCTGAAGAGGAACTCTATGATGAGGCGGCACAAAAAGCAATTAAGCGAGAAAAAGAGAAGCTTCTGACAGAAGAAGAATATTACGCAATGATGAATGAAGAGAAATAGATCTTAATCCCGATTCAATTCGACCGAGAATTAGAATTAGAATTAGAACGAAAGCTGAGCGGTAACTAACAGCAGAACCCAAAATCGGTAAGGCTGTATAATTTCCTCCCTCACACTTTTCACCATCCATAAAAAAGAGCCCCAAGATTTTATATCTCGGGGCTCTCTTTTTGCGCTCTTTTCACATTCTATGCTTTTAAATAGCATCTTCAATATTATCTAAGTATTATTGAAAGATCGATTATTGCAAGACCGTTGATATACCATTTAAATATCAAGAAAGCTATCACGATTATC
Organism: Alcelaphus buselaphus; assembly: GCA_006408545.1. Taxonomy (NCBI): domain Eukaryota; kingdom Metazoa; phylum Chordata; class Mammalia; order Artiodactyla; family Bovidae; genus Alcelaphus; species Alcelaphus buselaphus. The sequence goes on along the minus strand of SJXN01539639.1, from coordinate 1,694 downwards.
TATAATTCATAATGAACTATTTACGCTTTTTGATTGGTGGCAGATCGGTACATGCGCCTAAAATATTTTCAGCAGCCATCCCTACCGATTCAATCAATGTTGGATGTGGATGAATAGTATGTCCAATATCAATACTATCGGCACCCATCTCAACGGCTAAGCAGACTTCACCAATAAGATCACCGGCATGAATCCCAACTACAGCACCTCCTAAAATAATCTTACTTTCAGGATCATAGAGAAGCTTTGTAAAGCCTTCATCACGACCATTTGCAATCGCTTTACCACTTGCCGCCCATGGGAAGACAGAAACTTCGTAAGGAATTCCTTTCGCTTTCGCTTCTGTCTCGGTTAACCCCGCCCAAGCAATCTCTGGATCAGTATAAGCAACGGAAGGTACAAATTTTGCATCAAAGAAGCGCTTCTCACCGACACAGACTTCCGCCGCAACATGGCCTTCATGAACTGCTTTATGTGCCAGCATTGGTTGACCAACAATATCACCAATCGCAAAGATATGAGAAACATTGGTGCGCATCTGTCTATCGACAGAGATAAAGCCGCGCTCATCAACATTCACCCCTGCTTTCTCTGCATGAAGTGTTAAACCATTTGGCTTACGGCCTACCGCAACCAGAACCTTATCAAAGAGAAGAGGTGCTTCCGGGGCATTCTCCCCTTCAAAAGTCACCTCAATCCCCTCATCTTTTGCAACTGCACCTGTAACAGCGGTCTTAAGCATCACTTTATGGAATCGATCTTTATTATATTTTTCAAAGACCTTCACTAAATCACGATCCGCCCCCGGCACTAAACCATCGGCAAATTCTGCAATAGTAATTTCACTACCAAGCGTTGAATAGACGGTCGCCATCTCTAGACCAATAATTCCACCACCAATAACGAGAAGCTTTTGAGGAATATCTTCTAACTCAAGCGCTCCCGTTGAATCGATGATGCGAGGATCTTCTGGCAAGAAAGGAAGCTTAACAGCTGAGGATCCAGCCGCAATAATCGCTTTATTGAAACGAATTTCTCGCTCTGCACCATCATCTAGTGCTACTGTTAAACAGTGATCATTTTTGAAAGTTGCAAAGCCTTGAACAATCTCGACTTTGCGCATCTTAGCCATACCTGCTAATCCACCTGTCAATTTCCCGATAACAGACTCTTTAAAGCCTCTCAACTTATCGATATCAACCTCAGGCTTAGCAAATGTTACACCGATATCGGCAAATGATTTAGCCGTCTCCATAACATCAACGACATGCAAAAGTGCCTTAGATGGAATACATCCCACATTGAGACAAACGCCACCGATTGTCGGATAACGCTCTACTAAAACAACTTTAAGACCAAGATCTGCAGCTCTAAAAGCAGCCGAATATCCCCCAGGTCCGCCACCAATAACAACCAGGTCGCAATCAGCGTCAATAACGGATGAATCAACAAGAGCAGCCTTCTCTTCCTGTTCGGCACCCGTTGATGCCTCACTGTCAACAATCTTCTCTTTCACTGCTGAAGCGCTCGATAGGTCCGCATCTGCCACCTCTAAGCGTGCAAAGAGATCACCCTCTTTCACACTATCTCCAACATTGACCAATATCTCTGTGATAACACCCGCTTTTTCGGCAGGTACATCCATCGAAGCTTTATCAGATTCTAAGGTTAAGAGCGTATCATCAACCTCAATA